>CABEEJ010006165.1:0-42499 GCA_901482245.1 Timema douglasi | reverse complement strand
CACGGTGGAGGACTGGCATTCCCCACATTCACAAGATGTCTTGTCAGAGATGAAGGAAGGGTTTGGTAATCAGATAAATCTTTGCCACGACCGAGGATTGAACCCCGGCCACCAGCATAGACCTAGACCGCCAGGTCACCAACTTACCAAATGCTTCTTTCTTCATCTCTACCACAATAGAGTAATTATCATTAATATGTATAACCAGAACGGGCGGCAGGAAGCAATGATAGAAGATATAAAAAACATACAATTCAATAAAGGAATATTTTATGTGTCGATTTTTTAGAAGCTTTGTAATTGTTAAAAGCTGATTTGTTTTTTAGTCATCGTCTAAAGTAATATTCAAAGCAAAAGTCAAAAGTTTTCTAAGCTTCGTACATCCCTAGTATTTTTGTGTGTGTTGGTCTCATTATTCAATCGATGAGCCTGAACATGGACGGGCCTGGTGTGGGGTGGGGGGTAAACACGTTCCCTCCCTTATGTGTGTGTTTTAAAGGAAAGTGCCTTTCAATATATAATTTATTTGACTTATTTGTGTAGCTCTTTAGTTAAAATTGCAAGGTTTAATTTATCTCACAGATATATTGTGTACCCGTACTAAACAGAGGCCTTCCTTCTGTGGCGGATATTATAGCTGCAAGGAAGAACTCATTTATAGCTATCTATGTCACCTTTAAAACAAACTTGAGAAAGAATACATTACACATCGCGCCACCTGACTCCGATCGCTCGCCGACCAGCTGGCCTATCCTGAACTGACCCCTCGCGCATTTCTTCGTCAACCGGCTCATGAGGTAGAAGTTGGCTTGTGTTGTCTTCCAAAGCCTATGTACTACGTTCGCTGGGGCAGTTTAGAAGTTGGTGAGCAGGGGGTTTCCTAATGTCACAGTAAGTCTATATCCACCACACATTATAAGAACTTATTAGAACCGGTAATCATGGTTTTGCACTATTTTAAGGGCTTGATCGATTGTACGCGTTAAAATGTTTTTTTCCCCATTTTTAACACGTTACATCTAATAACACTTTTTTAGGTAGGCCTATGTCTAGACATTTTTTAAAGAAATACATTACTGAATAAAGTGTGTGACATATTTGTTTCTGGTTTGCTGTGATTACATAGAGTTTATATTAATGTATTAATATATAAAGATAGGTATTTATATATTAATGTATTAATATATACAGATAGGTATTTATATATTAATGTATTAATATATACAGATAGGTATTTAATGGGTAATGTTAGACTGGGCTCTATTTATGTTAAATGGGTAGTGATTACAGAAGGTAAAATTGATAATAATGCGCCCCACCTCACCACAATTTGGTAAGTCAGTCACGTCCATGGCCCTTAAAAGGTTTATTTGTGCATGGAAAATTTACTTTGTTCATAGATAAATTAAATAAATTGGTTTATTTAGTCACATTTTTGTTTTCCTGATTGTCGGTTAGGTATGTGGAGTATATTATAGCAGCAAACGCCCGTCAGTAGACGATAGGTGCTATTATACTTGTGCTGCACGTGACTATAAAGAGTTTTTTTAATGGTACAATGCACCTCACAGACTTTATCTCACTTTTATCTTAAAATATACATTTACTAAAAACTCGTAAGATTCGTGAAACGAAATAGTAGACCTACACATGGTTGTATAAACACTACACTAAAGATCATAAATGAGATAATATACTCTGTTACTTACTCTTTGGCATTAGGAACTAGGAACACTGTAACAGAAAAATTGAGAAAAGAGAAATATCTTTGTCCACCAAAGAGCATTAGAAAAAAATTCATTTTTAAAAACCTGAATTAAAAAAAGTATATATATTTTCGTATATATCAGAAATGGTTGGTTTTACAAATACACATTTCAGATAAAAGATGCAAATCTTTAATAGTACTACAAATTTACAATGATAAGTTATTTCGTATCTCAAATAGTTTTATAAAAATGATAAAAATTGGAAAATTTACCTCATGTGAAGTACCCTCAAGCCCTCAAAGTAATTTTTATCAGAAAATAAGAACTGCCATCTTGTTTTTAGCAATAAATAGTGTCTAGATATAGCATTTGATCAAAATTGTTAAAGCGAATTTATAGAAAATCGGTGTTTCAGTCATCTAATTCCAAAAATTCCTCAGGGGTACCTTATATTATTATTATAAGCACAACGTCTTACTACCCGTCCATGTTGTACGCACTCACGCTAATGTGTAATGGTAGGGTGATTGTGAAATGAAATGGAGGACCTATAGTTTAACGTGGAATCCGAACCACGATGGAGGCCTGGCATTCCTCCACATTCACAAGATGTCTTGTCAGAGGTGAAGGAAGGGTTTGGTAATCAGATAAATCTTTCCCGGGACCGAGGATTGAACCCCGGACGCCAGCATAGAGGTCTTAACACCTTACTCCTTGACCACCAGGTCACCTGGTACCTTATAAAACACCTCAGATACCAAGTTATAGCCCAATCTGTAAAATAGTTTAGGCTATAGCCCTAGGTACAGACAGACAAATGGCATCGCGAAAACAACTTTTTTGGTTTCAGGGGGTCATGAAACGTCTACATTTAAAAAAATCAAAATATTGAATTTGAAATTTTTGACGATCATAATACTTTCCGAGGTGTCTAGAGAAAGTAATAAATTGGCTCGTTACATTATTGGCATCACACTGGTACAAACTATTGCTTAGGGTGGTCATCATTACAATATATAGCCCATGTACTAAAGTTTTAATTCACCTTTCTTTGATTCAAGAATGGAATACATTTAAATAACGTAATTTATCTATTGAAATATGTGAACATACTTATTACGTGCCAATTTTTTAATTTACCATTGTATATTGCCAGTAATACTATTTAAAATTTGTTGTATTTTCAATTCTATTTGCTACTTATTCTTTTGACGTGAATACGTCCTTAAATTTGCTACCATACGGGGGCAATCCAAAAAACCTAATGATAACAAAATCGGGGGATACAAATTGGCGTTGTAGTTTCGAATCTATCCTCTACATCCAAAATTAAATTATACCACTGGATAGCTAAAGGATCAAAGAATGCATTACGATACGCGAGAACAGTGACGCATCGCGTGCGGTGGAGGGGGAATCGCCAACATTTTGAGGTTATTTTGCTCCGTATCGAGATTTGCAATTAGTATAACTTTTGACTCGGAGAAGCTACAATGTTCGTTTAAGTTTTAATCATCAGCTGTCGTCAAAATCTATCGATTGTATATAAAACATTAGTTTAAAGTAGTGACAGTGAATATAATAAGGTGTTAGAATAAACAAATATTACATAAACGTATTCACGTACAACACACGGCCGTGTCCATGACACAGATACACCCCATTTTTTTCTTTTACTTGCAACTTTACCTAAAGAAACAAGAATAATTAAAAAAAAATCTCTGATAATTTTGATTACATACTGTATGATAGGTTACACAGGACTATTAATTGACCACAGATTAAACTGACCCTAATACGTATAAAAAGATGGCGTCTATATAGATTATACGAAAAAGCTGAATGTTTCAATGAATAAACTGTGTACATATGTATATTTTAATATTTGATATTTATATATTCATATACCACACACAATTATTCTTTAAATGGGAACCAACAAATTCTAACCTTAAGTGTAACTCCCATAAAAAAAGCAAACACAAAATATTAGGCCTAAATATGAGATTGTTCTTGAAATATATTTTGCATTTTTTCCTATTATGTATTTTTCAAAAAAATACTTAATGTTGTAGTAAAGCCCTTTGATTAACGCATGTGTCAACAACAAAAATTTGTTTCTCTTCGTGGGGTGACCTGGCGGTCTAGGGGTAAGGTGTCTGATTTCTGTGCTGGCGGCTGGGGTTCAATCCTCGGTCCCGGCAAAGATTTATCTGATTACCAAACCCTTCCTTCACCTCTGACAAGACATCTTGTGAATGTGGGGAATGCCAGGCCTCCACCGTGGTTCGGATTCCACGTTAAACTGTAGGTCCTCCATTTCATCTCACAATCACCCTACCACTACACATTAGCGTAAGTGCTTATAACCCGAACGGGTAGTAAGCCGCGGTGCTAATAACAATAATAATTCTCCTCGTGATAACTCAAGAGACGTAAAATTAAGTTAAAGCCGTCCGTGCGAATCATGTGAGATGCAGGTTATTAATTACAAACTAGGGGGCATCTGCAGCGTATTTACGATATTAGAAACAAGCTTACAGTAATTGATTAAAAAATACTAAAGTGAAAAATAAAAATTATACATAATATGAGCACTAGGACCACATTTCCAGTTGCATTTTTTTTTCTTAAAAATGTTTAGTTTTTGAATTTTTATTCTCACTATGTTTCGTGAGATCAAAAAAATAAAACAAATGCAAGAAGTGAACAACGATTTTCTATTCCATTACATTCTCAGACCTTTCCCTAAACTACCAGAGCTTGAAATTAAGAATTTGCGCGCCATAAATATTCCTTATTTGGTTTACATTGCTATTGTGGTACGAAAGAGCAGGGGTGCGGAAAGAGGGGGCGCAAAAGCTATGGAGAAGGGAGCTGAGGGGTGTAGAAACTGTATATCCATTAAAACCTTTTTTCTATATAGTGCTTACTCAGATGCTTACTTTGATTTGATTTTAATTTCTACAGGTATTTAAAGTGTACTTTCTGAAATAACTTATACTACCACATGACTTATAAGATTATTATTATTATTATTATTATTATTATTATAATTATTATTATTAGAACCGCATCTTACTACCCGTTCGGGTTATACGCACTTACGCTAATGTGTAATGGTAGGGTGATTGTGAGATGAAATGAAGGACCTACAGTTTAACGTGGAATCCGAACCACGGTGGAGGCCTGGCATTCCCCACATTCACAAGATGTCTTGTCAGAGGTGAAGGAGGGGTTTGGTAATCAGATAAATCTGTGCCAGGACCGGGGATTGAACCCCGGCCGCCAGCATAGAAGTCTGACACCTTACTCCTAGACCGCCAGGTCACCCGACTTATAAGATAACTTAAATCTAGAATAGATTATAACAAGTCCTCTCACCATTTATTCACAGATAAAAGCATACAGTATATTTATAGTGTGTTTTTACTAAACATATACACAATAATTAATATGCAGTACAACTTCATCCAACATTTCAGCTAGGTACTAGCTTTTATGTGCCACGCAATCCACTCGCCTAAAGAGCTGGCGCAAACAAACTTATTTATCTATTGAACTAGGTGTGTAGGTTCTAGGTGTAGAAATAGTGGGAAAAAGTCATAACAATATACAATTATAAACACGAGTATATAACAATCATATTTTATGTATACCCGCATAGTGTAAGAATGGTCCAAAACATCAGGCTTGTATTTCACAAGTGCCACCAACACAGAGGTCACTACTCGATTCCCGGCCAGACAACACGTATCTGTGGGTAGGGGGGAGGGGAGGGAATGATACCAGAGGACTTCCTCATACCATACATTTAACATTGTGGTATGAGAACCTTAGCTCTCGGATCTTAAACTAACAAGTCCTTTCTGTATGATTAGTGACATCACATGCCATGAAAATAGCCGTTTGCAACATTATCTTGGACGACTGTTTTACTCATAATCCGGCTTTAGTCACCTGTAGCATATTACAATAATTCATTATGTTAATCTATGGCTCAGCATTAATACATTCTTATTTTTGGTTTAATGTCCTGAAAATGCGAGTTATAGTTTTGATTATTACATTTTTATTTGACCCTTCTGGAGCTCGTCTAGTCTTGTTTAGCAGTCACAAGGAGGCTACGGTTCAAATCCCAGCTGGGTGTACTGAGTATTAGGTTTCTTAGATAGTTTTAAACTCTTCTTCCACGCAAATGCAGGTACATTTTTTATAAGTTCTACCTTCAATATTCCAAACCAATTAAGGCTATTAACTATGGCTATCCTGACTGGTAGTAACACGCGGTGTCCCACAACGGTGGTTGAATGTTCTAAGGCGTCACCCTCTTGTTGTACTGGATTGCCAATGACGGGGAGATCGGGGCTCAAATATCATTCGGATGTACTAAGGGCGCTTTTTCACACCATCTATTCACCCAAGTGTGGGAAAGTTTCCTATATATCCCCCGACCCCCATATCTATCAAGCGTAATTAATGTATGCGCCTAGCCTGAATGGGATTTAAGACTTAGTGTAAAAAAAGATGCGATGAAAACGCAAATAAACTACCTTCATAATATCTAGCGCTTAGATTAAGTCACTAATGAAGCCAAAGTAGAACACACACATAAAAAAACGCAACAAATGCTATCAATAAGAAATATAGTGACTTAATGTATAATTTAACTGTATCCAGGATATTACAGTTGCCAAAAATGTGGCACTCAGCCATATGAAGGCCAGCGGGGATTACGCCTTCAAAAATTAAAACGGTTCAGCTCTTAGTGGGGTTGTGACGGATTCCCGTTCAATATTGTAGAGACCCACTTAACCTACTGCCGTAGAGACCATGTTATCTTGGTGACGTTTGGCTGCGGCAACGTAACTTCGTGATTTATTAGCGCTTGTGTTAACAATGGTGGCCAATTATAGGGAGGTGATCGCTTTCCATCGTACGGAAAATGTATGACGGTGAATGGTATTTCACTTCATCGTGGTAATTGACACCCCGTTAATAAACGACGGGCGGCAAGGGGAACAAAATAACTTTAATTTTTTTTAGCACCAAGTCTTAATACCCATTCGGGTTACCCGCCTATGCACTAATTACGCTAATGGTTTTAGGGATTAGGAAGGTTATATATTTACAAAAAGTGTACCAGCATTTTTGTGAAGGAAGCATGGAATATATTATATTTAGCACCGCGTCTTACTACCCTTTCGGGTTATACGCTTTTAAGTACTAATTACTCTAATGGATTAGGAATTGGGAAGGCTGAATTAGAGGAAGTGAACCCGCATTTGCGTGAAGGGAGAGTGGAAAACCATTTAGGAAAAACCACCCCCAGTTCACTCGACCGAGATTCGAACCTCGATCTCCCCGTCCTCAGCAGTCGAGCAGCTCAACACGACTAACGCGTTAGCCAACTACGCCACCGAGGCGGGTAAGGGAAGCATGGAAAAGCATTTTGAAAACCCCCTTCAATACATCCGACCGAGATTCGAACCCTGTTCTCCCAGTCATCGGCAGTTTAGGCTACTGTGAAAGTAGCGCGTTAAATCACGCAGACACCGATGCGAGTAACAATAACAGCAATAAAACTAACTGATGTGACGGGAATAATGTTTCACGTTTAGAAAGATTCTTATAACTCTCTCATTTGAGGTAAACCAAAAAGTGTATATATTTAAATTTGATATTCGATAAATGAGGCGTCCATTTCCAAAGGGTGCCTTGTCCGAGCCTAGTGAATTTTGGGAACCAACAAAAAACATTTATTGAACTTATTTCACAATTTAAGTCAATGAATTTTTGTATACTTATTACTACTATTCATATAAGTATTCTGGAGGAATAACAGCTTGTAGAAACCCTGGGTTCTTCTTAAAAAAGGAGAATTATTTGGACAAGGTGCTATTTGGAATTGCATGATGGACAAGGGCCATTTTGGAACTGTTTGAAATTAACAAGGGACATTTTGATTTTTTGAGAATATAAAACATAACTTAAAGATCAATTCATTTATCTTTTTTGAGATTATTTCATAGTAAAACTTGTAAAAGTTATCACAAATAGGTTCAAGAGTATTTGTAGCCATTTGCATGAATATGCAAAAAAAAAATAAAAAAAATAAGATAAACCTTTTTATTTATTCAAGCTTCTTTTGAAATAGATAATATTAAATAACTCTAAACTTAAGAGAGTCATAATAATTTTTTTTTAAATGTTTAAATTACACTTTGTATCTAAGGTAGTAAATTAAGTACTTTTTTATTTACACATTATCATCAAGGTCATGCATCAGTCCTGTTCCGTTTCCATCTTCTGAAAGGTCTCCAGAGTCTCTGACCAACTCTGATAAGATGATGTCTCTATAGAACTGTAAGTTCTTTAGATTATCCTAGTCTTCACCATAACGAAGTTGTAGTAACCTTTTGACATCGTCTTTCTTAATTTGTTTCACAGGAACACCTATTTAGACTGGCTGTGGATCGATATCTGCAGTCTTCCTGTCTGGAAGGAAAACCATTCTGGAAATTCCCGCATCTGTGTTCACCTCTAACAAGAATGTCTGATTTGGTTGTGCTTCCTTGGATGATAATGATTCTCTTGCATACAGCAAAGTGGAAGTGCCACTGGTTAGGTTTCTTCAAAATGTTCCTTGATGCTGCTTCCTAGTTGAGGACATTGAAGTCCCTCCTTATCTTCAGGACAGTTCCATTCTTCTCATAAACCCTACAGTTCTCTTCAGGTTTGGATATTGTGCTCATTTTATTGAGTTCTTTTTTTCAAAGCGCTCAAACACATGGTCGGGAGGAACAAAGGAATATCAAGGAAGGAGAAAGGTAAGATGAACTTCACGAATGTTTATGTCGGGCTTCGTGCAAGCACTTTATCAGCATATCAATAATTATAGTGTTTTTTTTTCTGCCTCCCACAATCATCCGCAAACAAGCGCAAAATTTCATACTCTCCTAAGTCAGTGTTGGTTAACCGATGTTACACCACATGAGCAATTTCAGATGATCCTTTATAACTGTCTGCCTCTATCTAAGTGTGAATCAATTTTTATATGCAGGATGAGGGTCTTTTTGATGTTCCTTCACACACCGTAAAATTATACAGGTACAATTGACATGAACAATATGTGGCATGATCAGGAATTTTTGGTAGCACCAAGTTTTTTTGGCAATCAAATGCAAATGTAATAGCTTTGTCTACATCTCTTTCCTAAAGTGTTAAAAATGCATTGGCACGTATTTTTTGAAGCCCGATATCAATCAATTTCAAGAGCTTTATCATTTCTATTCGACTTACATCTTTCCTTTTACTGCAAGCATTTTGAACAGGCATCTACTGCAGGTGGGGTCGCGGAAGTTGGCCTAAAGTCATTTGTTCTAAAGGCATTTGGCCTAAAAGTAATTTGATCTAAAGGCATTTGGCCTAAAAGTTATTTGACCTAAATGCATTTGGCCTAAAAGTTATTTGACCTAAATGCATTTGGCCTAAAAGTAATTTGATCTAAAGGCATTTGGCCTAAAAGTTATTTGACCTAAAGGCATTTAGCCTAAAAGAGTTTGGCCTAAAAGTTATTTGACCTAAAGGCATTTATCCTAAAAGAGTTTGGCCTAGTCATTTGGCCTAAAAATTTATTCAACTAAAGTCATTTAGCTTAACGTCATTTGGCCTAAAAATTAACTTCACAAAAGTCATTTAGCCTAAAATGTAAATTTAAAACCTTCGGGTATCTTTAGAATGTAAAAAGTACTTTTAATTGTTTCATATGGATATAGAGAGCACAATTGATGTGAGATACTTACAATATATCTAAAAACATTGACATCTCTTACGAAGAGCTTTGTTTACCCCAACAAAACTATAATATTAATTCTACAAGCAAAAACAATAGATTAGTAGTTCACAATACACTATACCACCTTTTTTTGTATATACATTTCCGATATTATTTCTTTGTTAATATATCTCATGGTCATAAAGTTAATAGGAACAAAGATATAAGCGAAAATCAATAAAAAACAACACAATTCTCAGCATCGTTTACGTGCGGTAAAATTGTATGCCTACAATCGTCAGATGGAGACTTTTGACAACTTATTTAGAAAAAAAAAAGTGAAAGTGGAAACCAATATTAAGCTCATTCATTTGGCATTTTTCTGAAGTGACGGCCGATTTTTGCCTAAAGTTGATGAACTAAAGCAATGTAATATGTGAGGAAGAGTTTCTGATTAAGTGTGTGAGGGAGTGTGTGTAAGAAAGAGAGAATGTGTGAGAGTGAGAGTGTGAGTGAAATTTTGGGAAAGAGACTGTGAGGGGTATTGTGTGAAAGAGAGATAAAATATGAGAGCATATAAGAGAGACTTTGAGAGAAAAATTAGAGAGAAAGAAAATCTTAAAGGAAGAGAAAATGTTAGAAAATTTTGAGTGAAAGAGAGTTAAAGAGAAAGATTGAGACCGAGAGTATAATAGAAAGATAGATTGAGAGAGAGAGAGAGAGAGTATGAGACTAGAGAGATAGTCCGATTGTGATAAAGTTCGAGAGAGAGAATTTGAGAGAGAAGTTGTATGAGGGAAAGAGTGATTTTGAGAGAGAGAGTCTGAGAAAGAATTTGAGACAAAGAGGGTGTTTGAGGCATAAAGGGCGTTTGAGAGAGAGGGAGAATGTGAGAGTGGGTGAGAGAACGTTTGTAAGAAAGGACATATTTGATAGAGATAGTTTGAGAGAAAGAGAGTGAGTTTAAAGAGAGTATAAGAACGAGTGTGATAAATATATTGCGTGAAAGATTGTTTAATAGTGTGTGTGCGTGGAAAGAATGTGTGAGAGAGGCATACATTCTTAGTCAAAGTGAGAGAAGATGTGTGAGAGAATGTGTGAGGAAGTGTGTGATAGAGAGAGAGAGAGAGTGTGTGAAGGATAAAGTGTCAGAGAGAAAGAGAAATAGAATGTGAAAAGATAGATGTGGCACTCAAAACATTATTTTGAAATGTCCCCCTTTCAAAATTTAGTAGCAATATGGAAACATAACAGCACTTATTATATTTGTAAGAATATGGAAAGATAGATGGAACACACAAAACATTACTTTGAAATATCATTCCTTCGAAGTTACGTGGTAGCATGGAATCATAACTGAACTTACGGTATTTGTATTGTGTTACTATTTGATAAATATAATATCAAAACCCATTATTTGAAAACATTAACGCCAAAATCCATATTTAAATAATTAAAATGGATTATTTTACCCTTATTTCAAGATAATTTTATCATTTTTGATCTTATAATACATATTAAACACATTTAAACATCATTGTATAGTTTATATATTTTTACAGTTCATGCGGGAAATAAAACGTATAGAATATTTTTATGTAACTGACAACTTAACCTTTTAATTTGCAAATTTTGATCAATATTATTTATTTAAGTGCGAATTAAAGATAGCAACATTCCTATAATCCCAATCCAGGCAATCTCAATCTACATGTGTTTTGACCAACACCTAAAGTGAAATCAGCAACCGAAGAGAAATATTTTAGTTGCAGATTGAAAGATGTGATGACCGTGTTCAGACCAACAATAAAGATTCAGTTATTATTTTTTAACCAAATATATATATTTTATTTAGAGATTTACAGCCACGCAGCCAATGGCGCAACTAACAGTTTCCATGGTACAAAACTATTTGTGAAAATCGGGTTTTCGTAGAAAAATAATAAATGCCTCATTTTTGTATTTTAACCTAAAAAAGTTATTTTTATTCTAAGAAAGAGAGGCTTAACAATTACTTTTAATGTTAATGTAAGGCTCAAGTGCATAGAGTTTGAGAAAACCTGGTTCAGATGATTCGATATTTATGAGTTAATTTACCCAACTTAATGTGAGCGAAGCCGTAGGCAAAATCGAGTAAGTTAATATAATTGTAAAAAAAATTAATGGTAATTATGATAGGCAGAAAGACAGATAAAATATACTTTGGCATTGAAAAAAGTTCAGAATTCAAAATAATACAAACTTATTAACATGGAGTGGTCACATTCATATGCTAATTACTCAAAATGGGTAGCGGTACAAAACTTTGTATTTGTGGTACAAAATGTTACAAGACTAATTCAAAGATTTGGCATTGAAAAAAGTTCAAAATTCAAAATAAAACAAAATTATTAAAATGGAGTGGTCACATGTATATGGAAATTAATAAAAAAAGGGTACATGTACAAAACTTTTTATTTATGGTACAATAAGGTGCAACAACTAATACAAAACTTTGGAAACGCAAAAAGTTCAACATACAGAAGAGGTACTACAGTTTAAAGGACGTGCTGCATACATTGGGCAGTAGTAAATTAAGAAAAGACTTATATATTTTGAAACGGTAGTATATACTATTTAACTAAACGCTACACACCTCGCCATCTATTAGCATCACTATAAATCATAACGAAAGTTTCCGGAGATAGCAAAACACATTTTAATAAATGGTCTAAAAATTAATTTTACAAACAATCGTTTGGCCTAAAAATTAAATTCCCAAAAATCATTTGGCCTACAGTCATTATGACTAAAGGCATTTGGCCAAAGGATGGGTACCCCTGCAAGTGAGTCAAAACTTAGGTTATATTTTTGGACAAAAATATTTCGGAGGTATTCATACTTTACTTTCAGGGCCTCTTCGGAACATGAACGATTGTAAAAGGCGTGTATTTTGTAATTGTCAATGTACTGTCTAAATACTGCTTATTAGTCTGTATATTACGGCAGTAATGAGAATGTAATGGCACTAGAGACTCAATGAAAGTTTTCACTGAATTATTTTTTCCCTTCATGCCCTTGTGAGCGATGATCACCATCACAGTTTTCTGTGGCAGATGTACCAGTTTCAAAAGTGTGGCCTACAAACTCTCTGGACCCTTTACTTTGAAATATTTAAAAATGCCCAGAAATGCCTTTTGGCAGATTTGACCTTGTTCTGATTGACCATGTCGTGTGATAGGTATGTAATATCTATTCCAAACTTGGGTATCATGTTTACGTTTTCCTCTGGCTCGTTTTACGTTTATGTGATTCTTTTATTATATATTTCAAGATTTAAATTATCCTGATCTATTTTAGCTGATTTGTAATCAATTTTTTTCTTAGGTAGAAACTGTTGTGGAACCTACGAATATCTTGAATTGTGAGTTATGAGAATTATAAATCGTTTCGGTGCTTGTGTTGGCAATCAGGTAGTTTTGGCAGGCACTTCAAAGAATACTTACTCTTTTTTTTATCCTTGTTTTTCTTCCATAAAATTGTATTCCTCTTTTCTTTAGAAGAACATATCACACTTCCTACTTGCTTAACCTCACTTTCTCCACTAGCTGTAGGCATAGGTTCTCCCATAATATTTGGGTGACCTGGCGGTCTAGATGTAAGGTGTCAGACTTCTGTGCTGGCGGCCGGGGTTCAATCCTCGGTCCCGGCACAGATTTATCTGATTACCAAAACCTTCCTTCACCTCTGACAAGACATCTTGTGAATGTGGGGAATGCCAGGCCTCCACCGTGGTTCGGATTCCACGTTAAACTATAGGTCCTTCATTTCATCTCACAATCACCCTACCATTAAACATTAGCGTAAGTGCGTATAACCCGAACGGGTAGTAAGACAAGATGCTAATAATAATAATAATAATAATAATAATAATAATAATGTAATAGTTCCTTAGAATAAATAAATAAATAAACACTTTCCTTAATGAGTGAAGACTAAAATACCTCAAATACAACTAATACTATTGATAGTCTCACAATGCACTTTTCGCAGGCAAATGACAGATATGATGATCGTCGAATATATTTTAGGTTTTGTTTTGTTTCAATTAAAATGTATCGCTACCAAATTCACAGCCTGTATCATCCAATTCAAATAAACCAAAATACTAAGGAAAAAATAGATTTTAATAAACTATGTAACAATGCTTGAGAAATGGACAAGGTTCGTTTTGAAACTCCGTTCAGCAGCTTGCTTACTGAGGATATGAGACAAGGAACCTTTTGTTTCTGTATAAGGTATGTTTTAAGATGCTGCCATTTTGGATATTTGGTTGAGGACAAGGGCCACTTTCGAAATAGTAAGGATTTTAAAATTAAATTTTTTAAGGATTCAAGGACGTTATGGAAATGTAAAACATACGTGAGTCAATAGATGATCCGAAGACGAAACCAGTGATAGCAATAACTCGATTTTAAATTTTTGAGGACAAGTCATCCTTTGGAAATGGACGCCTCAAATATAATTCGGCTTTGGTAGAGTACAAAGTTCATAAGAAGAGCTTTTCTTAGCTGCCATCTGGAAAAGCTACTAGATCTTTCATACGTCGATAATATTCAGCTGTCCCTTTTTATAGATATCATCGATAAATATAAAATAAAACTAGTAAAATATTAAATTTGTATCAATTTAGGCCACACAAATTATTTCTGTACTCTTTAATAGGCTCTTTCTATGAAAATTTGTTTGTATCATTGTTAAGTTTAAGTCGGTGACCTGGCGGTCTAGGGGTAAGGTGTCAGACCTCTGTGCTGGCGGCCGGGGTTCAATCGTCAGTCCCGGCAAAGATTTATCTGATTTTCAAACCCTTCCTTCACCTCTGACAAGACATCTTGTGAATGTGAGGAATGCCAGGTCTCCACCGTGGTTCGGATTCCACGTTAAGCTGTAGGTCCTTCATTTCATCTCACAATCACCCTACCATTACACATTAGCGTAAGTGCGTATAACCCGAACGGGTAGTAAGACGCGGTGCTAATAATAATAATAATATTCTAGGAATAGTTATCTGACATTTCTTGAATGCCTATCAAAAAAATAGTGACTTTTGAGCATACATTTAAAAAAAGAGAGAAAAGGGTACTATTAAAATTACACAATACTGATGACAGATATTTTAGGTTTAAAGATATGTAGAAAATTAAACTAAACATTTTAACAAAGCAATATTTTGATTATTTAAAGCAAAAACTGCAAAAAATATAGGCTTGCGTTTCATTTCACCTCACCTTATGTGATTTTTACATCTTCTAATATGCAAGCCTAAAACAAAAATCTTGTCTTTATGAAAAAATTGATCTCAATATTTTAACAAAATGTTTGTCTACTTTTAATGTAATCCCGATTCTAGAAAATATTTTTCACCTGTGTATCCGCATTTCTAGTTTTTAAATGGTTTGGATGATTTTTTTCAAATTTAGCACTTTTAATATCATCATATTGGAGTTTAAACTAGTATAACTCACCTCGGTGTCGTAGTTAGCTAACGCGCTAGTCGTGTTGAGCTCGACTGCCGAGGACGGGGAGATCGAGGTTCGAATCTAGGTCGGGTGAACTGGGGTGGTTTTTCCTAAATGGTTTTCCACTCTCCCTCCACGCAAATGCGGGTTCACTTCCTCTAATTCAACTTACCCAATTCCTAATCCATTAGCTTAATTAGTACTTAAAGCGTATAACCCGAACGGGTAGTAAGACGTGGTGTTAATATTATTATATTAAACTAGTATAACCTACCTTAGGCAACAAAACTTTGGCAATTTATATGTGAAAACGGTTAAAACGATTCTTGGCAAATATTACAAATTTATAAAGCTTATGGAACACTCATCATTTACCACTGATCTATTTCTCAGCTATGACTTATGACATGAGTCACACTCGTGATTCTAATTCAGTAGACAGACTCACCATTCGCTAAGCTAAATAGTTTGACAATTCAAACTTATATACATACTGTCAAGACAATAATAATTGGGATAGTATTTGAAAATTGTATGTGGCTTAACTTTTTGCTCAGATTCATACAAAAAATAAAAATTCTTGTTTCAGAGAGACTAAATTGTTTTGGCAACAAGTCTTGTCACCTATGCGGGCTATACGCATGTCTAAAATATATGGAGAACAATGCGTAAGATATAATTTGGGATAACTGTACTCGCATTTGCATATACCGTAGTGTTTTAATAAAATACACCCTCTGAACTCATGACGTGGATTTGAACCACGAACTCTTCATCCCTCGGTAAATTATACCTTATGAGGTTTACACCTTAGCCCACTTGCCCATCGCTACGAATGGTTTCTAATTGAACACGTTAAACCTTTAAGATTAGCTTTACCTCGAAAAACGAAGCAAAATAAAGAAACATGGATGTAGCTGAACAGAGTAATAGTAATTTTGGTCGGGTTTTATGGGAGTCTTGGGTGATACGAAAAGAAAGATCAAAACACGAATCCAATCAACTGAAATGATACTTCTTTTTAAAGATTAATAAAAGAATGCACCAAGCTGTATCGATTCCGAAATGAAGATAAAAATCAAGCTTCAGAAGTAGAAGCCACGCACAAATATTATGGATAAAGGGAGCTAAAACATCTTGAAAAAAATCTCCCAGGGAAACGATCCCATTACATTTAAGATATATATAAAACTGGACTTTGAAGGACTCTCTGAAGATTCAAAAAATATGGAGGGATAATATTTGAAACTGGGAAAGATAAAATTCAATCCATTTAGAGAATACACTACGTAAAGGAAAGCACATAAACTAAAACTTGACTATGAATGAAACTTTTTGAAGTTGTACTTCTTTAGGCGCGTTATGAAAAAATGAGAGTGAAATTTTAAGATGCGCGCGCATCACTGTAACACAAGAGTAACAGGTTGAAGCTATGCCACTCATTAAGTCTCGAGAAAAAAAAACTACCAACAAAATAGAAATAGAACCTCTGTTAGTCGCGCATGTTGGTACGCTCGTCGCCTCTGATCACTGTTTTCATATATATAATATTTATCCACATGTTTCTAGTTTCTACATTCACAACACGTGTTTTAGTTTCTTACAATTGGGAATTATATATATGCTAATAAATTATATTCAGTAGTGATTTAAATTGAATATTTTGATTAATATTATTTACTATTCGTAAATATTAGTGAAAAAAATTGTGCTTATAGACTTTTTCAAGTGCTCCAATATAATTGAGGTTAACTATCCGTATGTATTATTTATTTAATGATGCCAAAGAAGTATAACTTCTCACGCGCGTACATAAGTACACACACAAATTTTTTTTTTAAATAGTTTTGACAGGCAAATTTGTATGATACAATATTTTTGTATTAAAGTGGTTTTCATATAGACATAATTCTTTATATTAGGAAAGGTGGTAAGGGGTTGGGGTACAAATCCCGGCCACGCGTACTGAAGTTTTTATCCTAAATGTTTTCCCACTCTCTTTGCTTATAAATGCGGGTACAATTTCACACCTAATACCAAACCCATTATAACAATTCTGTGAATAACCCGGTCTGTTAGACCGATGCCGTACAAGAAAACCCCCTAAAGACAAACCCATCTATTTCAAAGGCTTATGGACCCTCCAATTTGACTGATTTTTTTACTCTTTATACCCAATGATCTCTAGAAACACAGCAGTTTCATAATAACCCTTATTTGACCTGACAGAGATGACATTCCAGGACCTGTCACCTTTTACATAGTTGTTTCAGGTGCGGTGGTTGGGAGATCTTACGTAATTTATTTAGTGTATAAGCTAACTATATTTGATCCTTTTTTATTTTTTAAGTAGGTGACCTGGCGGTCTAGGGGTAAGGTGTCAGACTTCTGTGCTGGCGGCCGGGGTTCAATCCTCGGTCCTGGCACAGATTTATCTGATTACCAAACCCTTCCTTCACCTCTGACAAGACATCTTGTGAATGTGGGGAATGCCAGGCCTCCACCGTGGTTCGGATTCCATGTTAAACTGTAGGTCCTCCATTTAATCTCACAATCACCCTACCATTACACATTAGCGTAAGTGCGTATAACCCGAACGGTTATTAAGACGCGGTGCTAATAATAATATATTTTTTTTAATCTTTGGCGTTAGGTATTAGTGTGTGTTGCTGGTCGATCGTTTAGGTTAAGCTAGTTTGTAGGTTGTGTGTTAAAAATGCTCGTTAAATTCCCTATTTGCATGACAATAGAAAATTTATTTGAACCTTTGTTAATAGACATGTTTAAATTCATTGACCTTTGATTTTCAATTATTAAGAGTGCCTATACGTTTATAGTATGATCTTCATAGTAATGATTTAAAATAAAACATAAACAAATCTTAAGGAGACGACATTGACAAAATATCCCAATATTCCTCTCACACTTGCGTAAGATGACACTACTTGTAAAATGAGACTTTGCGAAACACGGTGCTTGATCCACTAAGCAATAAATATATAAAATTAGATTTAATGAGACTTGCAGCTGTCAAAAAAAAAAAAGGTTATTTCTATGATTATTCGACTACTATTAAATATTAATAATATAGTAGGTATGGGAGATATTTATACTATTAATACATTAAATTATATTATTTACAGTTGTCACATTTGACTGATAATTTTTTATCAATTAAATACTGGTTATATTATTATTATTATTATTAGACTATTATTATTAGCACAGCGTCTTACTACCCGTTCAGGTTATACGCACTTACGCTAATGTGTTATGGTAGGTGTGATTGTGAGATGAAATGGAGGACCTACAGTTTAACGTGGAATCCGAACCACGGTGGAGGCCTGGCACTCCCCACATTCACAAGTACTGGTTATAATAACGTTAAGCTTTATTAAATATTGGTTGTAAAACATGTATTTTCTAAACTCACCTACCTTCCTTCCACAATACAACTTAGGCTTTGACAAGTGAGCATAGGAGGGATTCCAATGTGGCCAACTTATATATTCAAACATTTGCTTTAATGTTATCTACACTCAAGAAAATAGTGTCCCCTAGGTGGGGGCGTGTAAGACGTCTAGAAAAGGGTACAAGGGTGAGCATCCAAAAATACAAAGAAGGAACTCGTTTCTCCCCCAAGACTTAAACGAAATCCCAGATTCGGACGTTAGTTTTGAAAGCCGACCCGGGCGTAGTTTATCTTCCACCGTGACCAAACAACAATGCGGCTGCTATCAGATGGTCGGAGATTTGAGGCAGTGCATCCAGTGTTATCTAAGGTTCTTCGTTACATACCAGCTCATTGTTACCAGCGAATTAAAGTCGGGGGGAAAATCCACCGCCCCAAGAGCTGATGTCCTACCAGGGTTGATAGTGACGACGCAGACGACCTTTGACCCATGGGAAATCTGCGCCTAATAGTAACCCCTCAGGATTGGTTGCGAGTGCGGTTAAACCTCCCTAAACGGACTCCTCTTATTGGCGGATTCATATTCATAAAAGTGAGCTTAAATTTTTCGTCAAAATAATACGGGCTCTTCTTACAACTAAATACCTTCAAATAAGATAAACACTGCTAATCTCTTTTGTAGAAATACATCTTTAAAAGAGAATGCAAGACTACACAAACAACATACAAACATGTTTAAATTATTCTAAGCGTGGGTTTTTCAATAAAATAGTGCTTATAGTTAGTTGTAAAGTCATCGATTAACAATTATTTTACTTTACTTTGATATAAAACGTCCATACTTTTTTGAGCTGTAGATACTATACACGTATACACTTTTTTGAGGTGAAGATACTATATACTTATAAACTTTTTTGAGATGAAGATACTATACACTTTTACACTTTTTTGAGGTGAAGATACTATATACTTATAAACTTTTTTGAGATGAAGATACTATACACTTATACACTTTTTTGAGGTGAAGATACTATACACTTATACACTTTTTTTTCGTTCTTGTATGTTTAATATTTTACAGCAGTGTTAATTTTTTAAAGTTCCTTTTCAATGTTAAATGATAGAAGTGGTTTTAAGATTTGTTTTATTGAGTTATTGCTATCCGATGGAGACTTTTAAGTGCAATTGGGAATGATATCGCCGGAAATTGTGTATTTATGTGAAATTATTAAAGGTGTGTTCAAAAAATATTTTTTATGTAATAGTTGTTTATTATAAATATATTAATGTTTTATGATAAGTAGGTTATATAATTTCTGAATACATTTTTGTTATCATATTTGAATTTACTTAGGGCCTTTCAAATTTTAGAAATAATTTTCATTTTGTTGTTCATTTCTTATACGTTTGGCTTTACAAAATGCTTTACTTTAATTATTTTCAATATCTTCTGTATGACATGTCTGTGTAACAGCAAGCTTCAGCCCTGTCTCTTATTCTCTATAAGAAGCTATACAACAAAATAACATATTGTGTCATCTATTTTGCCATTTTTCTTGATGTTTTGTTTTGTTAGTATAACAACCAAGTGTTTCCCCTTTTTTTTGTTTAGCGTCCATGTTTTAGTCATGTTGAAATAAATTGACGAAAAGTCTTAACCAATACCTAACGTTTTTATATCAGTTAACTAATGTGTCGTTTATATTTTAATTAAAACATTATTATTATTAGCACCGCGTCTTACTACCCATTCGGGTTATACGCACTCACGCTAATGTGTAATGGTAGGGTGATTGTGAGATGAAATGGAGGACCTACAGTTTAACGTGGAATCCGAACCACGGTGGAGGCCTGGCATTCCCCACATTCACAAGATGTCTTGTCAGAGGTGAAGGAAGGGTTTGGTAATCAGATAAATCTTTGCCGGGACCGAGGATTGAACCCCGGCCATCAGCACAGAAGTCTGGCACCTTACCCCTAGACCACCAGGTCACCTTAATTAAAACAAAAGTAATCTGCATAAAATACAACACCTTCAACAAATACAGAGGTAATAATTCAGTCCCGTGGCAAACCAACAATAGAACAAAGCAATCCGTTGAAGTTTCATACTGTTTCTCCATTAGTAAATCATCAAACAATCTAACCATAAAGTCACTAAATCCTGTTCAAGTTCAAAGAGGATAAACAATTCCTAATAAGGACAAATATATCTATTTGTTTGATCAGCAAGGTTATCAATATAACTTTAAACCACAAAACCAGTACAGCTATGAGCGCAGTGCATTAATATTCAGCACCGCGTCTTACTACCCCTTCGGGTTATACGCTTTAAGTACTAATTACTCTAATGGACTAGGAATTTGGAAGGTTGAAATAGAGGAAGTGAACCCGCATTTGCGTGTGGAGGGAGAGTGTAAAACCTTTTAGGAAAAACCACCCCCAGTTCACCCGACCGAGATTCGAACCTCGATCTCCCCGTCCTCAGCGGTTGAGATCAACACGACAAGCGCGTTAGCCAACTACGCCACCGAGGTGGGTGAGCGCAGTGCAGTGGTACCACTATATGTGTGATGGGCTCAATAAAGACTGCGATGAATATGCCTTTTTATGTTTAAATTGTGCAATTAACGGCATATTTGACACAGAATGATAGAAATCAAAGGTACAAAGAACCTGCAAGGGCTAACTAAGTATAGTATCACATTGAAAATACACTCATCATGGAATAAGGAACCTGTTAGATGGTTTTTTGGGGGCAATTTATATTTTTATAAAAAATACTCCATGATTTTTGTTTTATTTCTAGAAACAACTAATAAAAGTATCAAATTTAGAGTTACCTGGAAAGTGCTGTTTTTATAAAAATCAGCTAAACCTAATCCTGTCACGGAATAAGGCTACTTTGACCAAAACATTTTATTTTATTTGCATATTATTTTGAGTTTTATGCGAACAGCACGGAACAATCCATACAGTATTTATTCATTCGACATTAATTTGTCATGATCAAGGTCAGGATATTGATGATCTAAAAATGGTTATTAAATTACCTATAATTATTTTTAAATGCTCCAAATTTCAAAAAATGACTTATAAAAAGATGACAAAATTTTGTTAATAAATTCACGAGCCTAAATCAAACAAATGCTTTGCAAATGAAACTTAAAATTAATTATACATGCAATGAAGTAATTTATGTTGAACGCTTGCTCTTTTAAATAGAATATTGATTTATAAATATCAGCTTCAGAAATAATAACTACCACCTCCCAACGAAACCATATCCAGCTCAGTTACATTGTCTAACCAGGAAGGTGTATTTTACAACCAAACAAGCAAAGAGGATACAAAGTTCTTGGCCTACATTATTTAATCGTTCCGACAACTGTGTGTTGAAAAAAATGTTTGGATTTATAAAATATCGATAGCAGTATACTTATTCAACATGGACACCTTAAAATGAATCAAACATGCATAAAAATGGCTCAAAAATTCCTATAAATATCTAAAAATGACCCTAAAAGGACGAAAAATTAATACTTATAATTCCATATTGACAAAAAAAAGACCAACCAACAGCACATTACCTATAAAATACTCATCTCTACGACCAGGGGATCGTGAACAAAGTAAATAGGGGTAAGGTGTCAGACTCCTATGCTGACGGCCGGGGTTCAATCCTCGGTCCCGGCATAGATCTATCTGATTACCAAACCCTTCCTTCACCTCTGAAAAGACATCTTGTGAATGTGAGGAATGCCAGGCCTCCACCGTGGTTCGGATTCTTAGGTCCTTCATTTCATCTCGCAATCACCCTACCATTACACATTAGCGTAAGTGCGTATAACCCGAACGGGTAGTAAGACGTGGTGATAATGATAATAATAATAAAGTAAATGTAGGCATACTTATGTTCTTTGTATGTGACTAATATAAAAAAGTCAATAAAACATAAGCCCTGGTTATAATAAACTACATGCATTATGAATCAAATAGCCGAAGCTATTATTTATAAATTTTAGTGAGGATTACTCCATCTAGATATCATATTCTGAAAATTGATAAATGACACCTGGACATGGAAATCGAACCCGATACCTTTGGCCTAGCACGCCAGTGATCTAACCACTGAGCTATCCAGGAATCGTCCCAATACCCAGAGTAATTCTTCACTCGTATTTTAAGGCAGAGTCTATGATGGACGTGTGGAAATCATCGGCTACAAATGTGTGATTTTACTAATATCATGAGCTATCAGATAATGCAGCCAACTTCACCTCGGTAGTTGGCTTAATGCTGCCACTTGTACAATTATTATTATTATTATTATTATTATTATTATTATTAGCAGCACGTCTTACTACCCGTTCGGGTTATACGCACTTACGCTAATGTGTAATGGTAGGGTGATTGTGAGATGAAATGGAGGACCTACAGTTTAACGTGGAATCCGAACCACGGTGGAGGCCTGGCATTCCCCACATTCACAAAATGTCTTGTCAGAGGTGAAGGAAGGGTTCGGTAATCAGATAAATCTGTGCCGGGACCGAGGATTGAACCCCGGCCGCCAGCATAGAAGTCTGACACCTTACCCCTAGACCGCCAGGTCACCGATAGAGATATAACATCAGGAAAAGAAAGGCTGGGTTGCAATTCTCCATAAGGAGGAGTTATGGTGATCTACAGGCTTAACTCCAGTGGAATACCTTTAGTCTTACTACACGTTCTATTACAAAGCTGTTTATTTATTCACAGCTATTCACATTGACCCTTTTGAAATAGATTTTATAATTTATTTGAGGTATTTAAAACGCACTGACTAATTACAGCAGCATATGACCTGTAAACTAATTATACCAATAACAGACACTGCATCCAGGTCTCCCCAACCCTTTCCCCCCAGACGTTAATTCATCACTGTGAAAAAGGGGAAAGCCCTATTTCACCAATGATAATATTTTTGGTCATGACAGAAATCGAACCAAGGACCCTTAGTTCACTAGACAATCACGATACCGACTGAGCTAAGGTGTCAGGCTTTTAAGGTAGAGATGATAAAGTTTAAATTTAGAGGAACTGTACCCTGATTTGCGTGGAAAGAGCGTGGGGAAACCATTTAGGAACACTACACCTCAGTAGCCTCGGCAGTTTTTCAAATTCCGAAATTTCCCTCACTTGCAAATTGGACTATACGAGACTGACGCCTTTGTCCGCGTATCTACCGATGCGGGAAATACAATACTCTGTTGATATTTTGTATGGTTTTTTTTTTATGATATCTCAGCTTTGACACCATGTGACTATATTCAACACATTGCCAGTAAAGACAAACATAATTTACCATCAGTTAGTATGTGGGCTAGTTAGCCAACCTTTTTGTTGACAGATGTCAACCACGCGATACACAATGGATGTAAAAAAACAGCAACCACACAATACATTATGGTCAGTGCATTGTCAGCATCCATTGGTATTTTAATGGGATCGCTCTGTTATTAGAATGAATGTAAACTATATTCCGATAGAAAGTTGAAACTGTTTTGTCATGCAGTGAGTGGCCAGCCAAGTGTGATGGTAGGATACAGTTGGGAATAAAATCGTATATGACTCATCATAAAGCAAAACATATTACAACGATGTAAATTACCAAATATAACTGGTTATGGATAGGGCTGTCACTATATACAACTTTCAGTAGGTTAAAGATAGTTGAAAAATGACACCGGTGTACCCGCCTGCCAATATACTCTGCCACTGAACTATCCAGGAACCGTTCCGTGCTCAAGGTAGTTTTTCACAGCTTATTATTATTATTATTATTATTATTAGCACCGCGTCTTACTACCCGTCCGGGTTATACGCACTTACACTAATGTGTAATGGTAGGGTGATTGCGAGATGAAATGGAGGACCTACAGTTTAACGTGGAATCCGAACCACGGTGGAGTCCTGGCATTCCCCACATTCACAAGATGTCTTGTCAGAGGTGAAGGAAGGGTTTGGTAATCAGATAAATCTGTGCCGCGACCGAGGATTGAACCCCTTGCCGCCAGCATAGAAGTCTGACACCTTACCCCCTAGACCGCCAGGTCACCTTTTCACAGCTGATAGCTGTCTAGTTGCGCCCCAAGTCACACCCCTTGACTGAGATTTTCTTAGCACCACGTTTTACTTCCTGTTCAGGTTATAAGCCTATGTACTAATTACACTAATGGGTTAGGGATTAGGAAGGTTTAATTTAAAGGAAGACTGCCCAAATTTGCGTGGAGGGAGAGTGGAAAACCATGTAGGGAAAAAAAAACCACCCTCAGTGCACCCGACCGGAATAGAACCCCGATCTACCCGTCTTTGGCAGTCTAGTCCAATACGATATTAGCACGTTAGACCACGCTGCCACCTAAGATGGTTCGATTGAGTTGCGTCCCAAAGAGGGAGCCGATAACATTTTACTACCACCCGAGTTACATCCAAAAGAGTGAAGTCTAAGAAATATAAACTACTGGAAGGATGGACAAAAGCTCGTTAAGAATAATACATAAGGTAGGGGTAAGGGGTAAGGTGTCAGAATTCTATGCTGGCGGCCGGGGTTCAATCCTCAGTCCCAGCACAGATTTATCTGATTACCAAACCCTTCCTTCACCTCTGACAAGACATCTTGTGAATGTGGGGAATGTCAGGCCTCCACCGTGGTTCAGATTCCACGTTAAACTGTAGGTCCTTCATTTCATCTCACAATCACCCTACCATTACACATTAGCGTGAGTACGTATACCTCGAACGGATAGTAAGACGTGGTGCTAATAATAATAATAATACATAAAAGTATAGTTCAGTCCATTTTTCAGACAAATGTTACATAAAACAACATAACTAAGCCAACCCTACCTAACCTAACTGAACCTAACCTAGCTAGCAAACAGTAGAGATAGTTCAAATATAGATAGAATGTTGGTCATATTATTATTGTAAACAGACGGTAAAATGGTAAAAGATATAGATAGTTGAGACGTGGCTGGACGAAACTCGGCACTTACCTTACATTCCTAATGATCCCAAAACAATTTTGTGAACGCAATTCGATTCAATGATGGCTCTAAAAACCGATGAGTTCATACACCATCACCCCTATCGGAGGTCGCATGGTCTGCCGCGTTACTCTCATGTTGGACCGGATTGCCGGTTAAAGGGAGATTGGGTTTCGAATCCTGGTTGGGTGTATTGAGAGTGTTTCTTACTAAATATTTTTCTACCATCTCTTTGCGCCAATGCGAGCACATTTACTCTCAAAATTTACCTTTTTCATACCTATTTCATGCAAATAAGCTGAACAAGTACCAAGACGCGATGGGGGAAAAAAAATCACACGTCCATCACACACTTCCCATGAGTGAAGAATAACCTTGATTATGAGGCCGTTTTCGGATAACTTAGTGGCGAGCTAGCCTGAGGAGTCAGGAGTCATTTTTTATGTCCAGGTGTCATTTTTAAACTAGATTTAATTTAATCGAAAAAAACAACACATTATGTACCTGGGTGATATTTAAAAAAATGTTTTTGATTTCGAGTTCCTAATACACTTTCTTGCATTTCAGGAAAAGGAAACACAAGAACAAATTTAATTACAAACTGATACTGGGTCATATTTTTAACATTTCACACTACTTTATTTTTTAATTGGAATGGCAGATCTGGCACTTCAAAAGCACATAAATATTCCACAGATAACATGAAATTTATGTAGTGGCCACAACAACAAATTAATTAATTTTAAAAAAGAAGTTTAGTTCATATCCCCTGTTACTGTAACAGTAGAAATAATGTGACAATTTACGTAAAAGGTTTAAATTATTATTATTATTATTATTATTATTATTATTAGCACCGCGTCTTACTACCCGTTTGGGTTATACGCACTTACGCTAATGTGTAAAGGTAGGGTGATTGTGAGATGAAATGGAGGACCTACAGTTTAACGTGGAATCCGAACCACGGTGGAGGCCTGGTATTCCCCACATTCACAAGATGTCTTGTCAGAGGTGAAGGAAGGGTTTGGTAATCAGATAAATCTATGCCGTGACCGGGGTTTGAACCCCGGCCGCCCTCACAGAAGTCTGACACCTTACCCCTAGACCACCAGGTCACCGATATGGTATATTGATATCACTCAACTTAAATTTGGTGTGAACCATATTTTGAAATAACAAACTACTACATAAACATCACGAGACAGCTGACCGTCTAAAATGCGTTTCAACGCTCCAGAAAGTAAACCCATTAAAGTGACGATTGTCGTACCGCGCAAAATACACCTTAAAGAGAACGTATTAGTGCACAAACAAAATATAAAATAAATTCAACTGTGATGGTTTTTATAGGTATGTACTATACATTACTCTACAGGGGTCTGTGTGAGAGTCTAACATGGACCACTGGTGATCAGCGTTTCGCTTATCCGAGCTGGGATTTGGGAACTTTGTGATACCATCCTGGGTCGATCACACAGTTCGCAAACGCTTGTATGAGAAGATTAGTGTGAACCTGATACCTTGCCGTAGGAGGACTGCGAAAGCTTCCAGAAGTAGTCCTCCTTGATACGTAGTACAACCAATTTAAATAGGAAGGGCCTTATTTTAACAGTTATACAACTGCTGAATCTACTTTCACGTGCTCATACGTCATGTCATGTGATCTGAAACTGTTTATTTTGATATACGATATCAATAACTATTAAACCAGTACTTCTGTGAACAGTAGACCTCGCTGAATGTTAAATACATCATATTTTTAAGAATTTTATGATGTTCTTATAGTTTCTACATTTGTAGGATTTATCTTTGGATTTAACGTTAAAATATATTTTATTTCTCCTTGGATTTGAAGTAGATATTTTACCTTAGTGATCAAGTTGAACAGAAAACAAATTAATACTATACTCAATTGTACATTATATCCATAGATGATAACCGTGGTTCTCGTGGTTTAAAACATCAGACTCACAATAGAGTTCAAAATTAAAACATAATTACTTTATTACTTATAATTATAAATTCAAATCACTTAAGAAGAGTTATTAAACTAAAAACGTTTTGAGCAGACACCCATATTTAAATAGATAACCAGTTCGAAAAACTATTTGCATACTTTTTTTGGGCCTAGTTTCGAAGACTGTCATTGTCAAATTCACTAAAATTGGTTCGCGCATTTGAAAGTTATCGCATAATAAATATTCTGTCCGACATACGACAGACTAAATGCCAAAGGGTCAAGTTAAAACAGAACCTCACTACACTTGGTCAATATCACTAATAATAATAGTAGTGCGTCTAATATGAACAGATAGTAAGACGCGATGATAAAAGGTTATAATAAAATAAATAATAATAATATAATAAAGTGTTATCAATATTTACAGCAAGGAAAAGTATGTTTGTATCTTCTAAAATACCCACGCTATTACAGTAATCTCCAAGTCTCATTGCGGAGTCCTATAGAAGATGAATCAAGGTATGTCAACAATGATTCTCGAATAATGGTTCTGCAATATATTCATCTTGTTTGTATCAGAACCTTCCAGGTAGCCCCTTACGAGACATTTCCATTCTTTAAACAACATTTGATTGATTAATTAATTAAGTTGAAATTTTAAAGCTTCCGGCCATGGCCGAACACCCCTGGAAAAGCTTATAGAAGGACTTTTCAGCGCCAACGTGCCATTTTCAATATTTCTTGACATAGTTTGTTATTTATAATGAAACGTGACTACGCACAAGTGTGTAATATAGTAAAACTTAAAAGTAAAACTATTTGAAAAACAAACAAAACAGTTTAAATGATAGAGAATACAAGATAATATCGCATTTCATTTGAAACTATTAATAATAATATTTAGCACCGCGTCTTACTACCCGTTCGGGTTATACGCTTTAAGTACTAATTACGCTAATGGATTAGGAATTTGAGTGTAAAACCATTTAGGAAAAACAACCCCCAGTTCACCCGACGGAGATTCGAACCTCGATCTCCCCGTCCTCGGCAGTCGAGCTCAACACGACAAGCGCGTTAGACAACTACGCCACCGAGGCGGGTTTGAAACTATTAAATGCAGGTAATATTTAATTATAGGACTATCAAAGATTGGAATGATATATTTCAAAGTCACTTAATAAAGAATGTAATGTTGTACTGATATGCATTATCCCATTTTAATATGAATTATTTCAAATTAACTTTTAATCAAATTATATGAAAAAATAAGCTCATATGCAGATGGTATTTGTTGCAAAAATCGTAAGTGGTCTTCTAAAATATTATTTTTATTTGAGAAAAGTTGAATTAAATTATGTTCATAAAATATAACTTTTTAGAAGACGAGATGCATAAACCACAAACACGTTACATACGCCACACACAACACAAACACGTTCCTATAACACACATACATATATACATACATACATACACACACACACACACACACACACACATACATACATACACACATACATACACATACACACATACATACACATACACACATACATACACACATACATACACATACACACATACATACACACACACACATACATACATACATACATACATACATAGATAAACACATACATACATACATACATACATAGATAAACACATACATACATACATACACACACACATACATACATACATATACACACATACATACATAACTACATACATAACTACATACATAACTACATACATACATACATACATACATACATACACATACATACATACATACATACACACACATACATACATATACATACATACACACATAGATAAACACATACATACATACATACATACATACATACATACATACATACACACATACATACATACATAAGCCCCTCACACACATCACAAACACGTTCACATATACATTTCATAAAAACTATTTTATAGCAAACATACACACCACACGCATGTTCACATTTCATGCACACACATAACACGAACACACATACGACACACGTACATACGACACATACACGCCACAAAGCGCACACTACACTTATGCCACACACCATACACACCACATACATACACAACGCTATGTTTCATATTCATTTTTCTAATAGATATTAAAAAGGTGAACCATTGTGTTCTAAGTTCGTTTGTAATTTTTTTATGACATTACTACAAGCGAAGCATAATCCGGTGTGGGTTAAAGATCCTGATAAAAGCTCAATTTGCCGTCATTGCATCATTAAAGAGCTTTGTTACATGTTAACCAATTGTGTTGGAAGCTCTTGAGTGCGCACTAATCCAAGCAGAACCATTATAAAAAAACAGGATGTAGAAAAAAAACACGCATTTAATGTTCAATCCACGTTTTCTCCACACTCCAGTAGTCAGCATCTTTTGCAGCCTCCTTCTGGGACTAGCTACGGCGCGTAGGGCTAAATATTTTAATTTGAGGATTCCTGTATACAAAAGCATGGCGGAGGAGGCGTTATGGTGCCCCAGACGGGAATAAATCCCAACCCACCCTCCTCCAGTCATCCCCCAAACGGCGCAGTCGAAATAAGAAGTGGGATGGGGATGGATGAGCTGCGCAGACTCAGACAATTTTTTTTTTNGCCACAGCCTGGTATGTTTGAGTGAAATCGAGCCTCAAAAGTATAGTTCCTCGTTGGCCTCCCACATTACTGAGTGGTTTGGGTAGTCAGATGCTGCCTCAGGAACACAGGAATTGGATCCTAGTATAGTCCATTCACCGTAGGAATTGACTTCTGAAAGGCCTTTTTCCCTACCATAAATCTACTATATAGTAAGATATTGGTAGGAAAAAAGACCTTTCAGGAAGTAATTCCTACCGTGAATGGAATATATGTGTGATTGTGTCCTAAATATTACATTAGCTGTGTATGGCTTATTTTTCCGGGCACTGTTTATTAATTACCAGCTGTCTGGAAAATCTATAAATGTACACTAATAGGGTAGGTATGATGAAGGTCGAGTTTAGAAGAAATACACCCACATTTGCGTTACGAGAGGATTGGAAACCATCTTGGGAAAAACTACTTTCAGTGCACCTGGTAAGGATTCAAACTCAAGCCACATATCACTGGGAAACCAGATCAGTCAATGTTAGCACCTATATCAAAATATTCCCTCCAATAAAATTGTGAAACTGTCCCTTAACTGTAAGTTTAATTACAAACAAATTTTTTGTTGTATATACTTTTTGATCTTTAGTTGTTCAAAAAAATCACTTTGGGGCTTCCCGAGGCCACTACGTATTCCTGAAAGCTTTTAGGTTAGGGGTTACCTGCCTGAAAAAATTTAGCTTTCTAGGCTTTCCGGGCTACGAGAATTTTTCTACTTTGGATTATGAGAACCTCCCCCTATCCCATTTTGAGAGCCCTAATGGAAATTTGCGGTCACCAAGTATTTTTACATCCTTTTGAATTAGGGGCTATCTGTTTGCAAAATTTCTGCTTTCTAGGTCTTCTGGGCTTTGGTTTTTTTTTTTTTGGCTGGTCAGAAGAAATGGTATTTATTAGAGAGGAGATTTCTGTTGGTTAAGGTGAGTGGTTAGTAAGTTATCCAAGACTGACAGGGGCCAGAGGGCTTTAATGTGAATCAGGGGGTCATGGCTAGAATGTCATGAATCTTGGTTGAAAGCAATTTAAAAAAATCATTGTTAGTTTTATTCCTGACCTTAAGCCAATTATGGTATTTGTCCTTAACTATCGCTATCCCCATATTGTATGCCTGATGTTTTTACTAAAAAGTATATGTCGCGTTCAGCCTTGGTGGCTATTAAGACGTGTAGTAGTAAAATAATAATACAACAATTGAACAAAAGTTTTAAGACTGATGGAATGATCCAATTTCAAAAGTTGGTTGTATCTTTTCAATATATTATTATTATTAGCACCGCGTCTTACTACCAATTCGGGGTTATACGCACTTACGCTAATGTGTAATGGTAGGGTGATTGTGAGATGAAATGAAGAACCTACAGTTTAACGTGGAATCCGAACCACGGTGAAGGCCTGGCATTCCTCACATTCACATTTTCAATATAGTTCTAGAAATACGGTAATCGATTATTGCTATGAAAATATTCGAGCGCTAATATATCAAATCCAATACTACTCTCGGATATTAATGCTTATATTTAAATAGTTAATTGATACACTAAGGAATTATTGTAAGGGTAGAATTTATTTTCTTACATATATTTTCCTATAAAATAAATATACCTGTCTGGGTCATAAACATTTAACTACACTTATTGAGTTGGGGTGAGGTAGGTACAACTTAACTAAAATTTACACGCATTTGTGTGAATGGAGAGTGGAAAACAATTTTTTTTTTAAATCTCATTTTACCTAACCGAGGCTCAAAACCTCCTCGCCAAATCATCAGCGAACTAGATTAGGCGTGCTTGACGTTCAATTCATTTACCCACCAATGCGGGTAGTGTATATTTTAAAGAAAAACTATATAGCTTTATTTTCTTCCTTGTACTTAAGTATCAAACAATTTATAATTTTAAAGTTATTTCACTTACAATTTTTAATCAAAAGAAAGAGTTGTATGAAGCATGTCAGTGCTATAAGATGAAGTAGCCTTTTATGTCGCTTTGGAGCTTTGGTATTAAATTTATGGATATAACACATTTTAAATTTGATCAAAAATAAAAGGTTCTTTACTTTGACACGCTCCTTTTGACCTTTAAAACTTCCTTCAAGGTATTATGATTACAATATTAGAGATCTTTGAAAATTATGTCAACACATCTTAAAAAGATTTGTTCTTTGTTCTTAGGGGAAAAAAAAAGTTGGATATTCCAATCGAATTCTCCCTCTTTTCCTAACACAAGTTGTTCTTGAGAAGTTATCCCCGACCGACCCGTCTCTGTGTGTGCATGTGTGTTGAAGAAAAGTCCAGCCAGACCTCTCAACTTCAAAGACAAAAGATGCATAAGGCTTCCTTTTCTATTGTTGAGGAGAAAATAAATGTCCTAGGGTAATAGTGCGAACGCGTTAGCTGACTCCCACTGAAGAATCCCCCCCCCCCTTCTCCATCTTCACCAAAGACAAAAATGACTTCTTTTTTTCAAAGCCAAACACACCACGAACGAACAAGAGGGTACGAAGAATAAAAAAAAAGTTTTACCTCTTCTTTAGTATTCTCGAGTCACATTAGATAGCAGCACTGCTGTTTAAGTTCCCCCTTCCCTTTTATCAACTCTTAAAGGAACACTTTTCAACGCCTTAGTTATCTTTCGATATTCATTGAAATAATTAAAATTTGAAACAAAACAAGGATATATGTCTGGCTTCTAGCCAAATAAACTTTAAGTAGGCCCCTTTTTGTCCCTCGTACTATATATTCTGTTTGCCTTGAAAGTTGTCAGTCTTACGTACCTTGAATACTATTGGTCTATATTTTAATTTACACCATCATGGTAAGTTTTGTGGGTGAACGGTGGATATGTTAAATAGTAATATATCACTTTTACATAAAATAGCCAGAGAGCTTCTTTGTTGTATTCTTTTCCAAGACACACTTTCTCCCAAGATACTGCATTACACACCGTATTAGCTTAATCCATGAATATAAGATTATTATTATTATTATTATCACTGCGTCTTACTACCCGTTCGGGTTATACGAACTTACGCTAATGTGTAATGGTAGGGTGAATGTGAGATGAAATGGAGCACCTACAGTTTAACGTGGAATCCGAACCACGGGGGAGACCTGATGAATATAAGAGTGCGCCGAAGGTATTGTCAGTTGTTTTTATGATGGGCTTCATTATATTGTGACCCAAAGTTGCTCAAATTTCCAAAGCGATTAAATCAAATTTTACCTTCTATATCAATTTCCCCAAATAATTCCATTTGTATTAAGTTTATTCTTTTAAATTCCTTCTCTACAATGTACCGTACAGTAGATTTTCTTTTTTTGAGAATCTTTGACCCACAGGACCCTCTCTTAGATTCGATTTCATTATGTGATAGGGGTTTGTGGGGGGTGTGAACCAGATCACTTATTCAAGTTCATGTAATATATATATGATTCGTAGCGACAAAGGCAATGAAAATAGCTGGATGTAACTGACACAAATACTTTAAACGACTGTATCACTCATTCTCATGTAGCATAATATATTACAATAATTAATATACAGGGATAAATAATTTGAGTCTCAATAGTAGCCAATATTTGTTTTTTATTTCATGTTTTGAAAAAAAAATATTTTTCATTCAAAATAAATGTAGAGTCATTTGAAATCTCAGAGTTCCAAATTTTTAACTTACCCTTTCAAACCTATATAGTTTCAAAGGTAAATTTCACCCATTTAGAACTCCGGTCCAATTTTCACGGAAGGGAGGGCCTTTAAAGAGGCAATTTTTTTTTGTCTCAACGAGAATAAAGTTTAACTATATAAAAAGTAATATTTTATAGGTGTTAATAATATCTATCAATAATAACAGAATTGATGCATGAACACATTAAAATAGCTCTAGTAGCTTTGCTAGCTGTAAGATAAGGTTCTTCCTATGACAATTTAAGTGTATATGTAGAGCGTACCTCGTGCTATGCTAAACGTGTTAACGCAAAGGCTACCAGTAGATGAAATGTTTTATGTATATATTTTCAAGGTACCTGCGTTGAGTTAAGCAAGGTTTTTTTTACTCACACTATAGCTGTGATAGTACGATTTGATTTACCTCTAGTATATGACATGGCTTGCCTGATGCTAATCTATTTTTTTGTTCGGAACAAATGTCTTCTCGCAACCCAATTTTAAGATTGAAGATAGATGTATATCTGTCAAGCCACCTTTATTTCTTTCTGAAGTTTCTGCTCTTTTTATGGTGCAAATAAAACTGTCACAAGAGTAAGGGGTTGCTAAAAATGCAAAAATTATATATATTTTTTGAAACTTTAAATATGAAAAAAGGCTAAGTATAGCTTTGGAAAGAGCTCATTGAATTAAAATTGACTGGCGAGTTAAAGTTTTTTTTTCTCATTTACTCAACATATGGTAGACCTGCAAAAATAGGTTGGTTATTCACCGATTTGAAACAATTTTATTAATATAATAGTTTCTGTTAATAATTGGTAAGCTAACGCTGCCTTGAATTATTTTGGTACACAACTCTCTCAAAATCAATAATTACATTTTCACTACTTCACGTTTAATGTAATTTATTGAATTTTCCGGACTCTTCTTAGCTTCCAATATCTTTTGATGTTAGTGACTTTTTTTTAACAGTTTATTATAATACTCTCTACATATCTCATAGCTTCCTAAACCTTCTTACATCCTTAGCTATGCACAATTTCTTATATTATTTCAAATGTACACTTCATTTACCACTAAAGATAGATGTTTTGCCGTGGCAGGCGACACTATGGCTCTCTTTGATAACCTTCGCCACACTGTATTTTGTATTCCGACAGGGTAAGACTGCTGATACCTTTCAGGGTAAGCAAAGTACACTTGTCTCCTCAATTTTTTTTAATTAACTCTTATATTTTCCAACTTCTTTCTTCAATCATATTTTATTTTGACATTAAATATATTTATTGGCCCAGTTAATAGATTCTCGAATTTTGTTTATCTCCATACCTATCTTATGAAGTTGGGAACTTTCTATACACACCCCAAAAATTATTGAAACCTTTAGAATTTTTATATACTTAGTCTAACCTTCCATTTCTGAAAAAAAAAAAATACATATTTATCTTTCCCTTTGGCGATTCCTATAAATCTTTCGAACTATTTCTGCCTACTCGATAATTTTTTTTGAACTTTTACTCCCCTGTAAACTTTATACCTTCCTCACAACTCCTCCCCCTCCCTCCCCAAATTTTATAATATACTCTTCAAACTTTATCGACTTCCTCGCGTAGTAGACACCATTTTGTAAACGAAGGCAAGGAGATCCTTTTTTCCCCCTAAGTTGTTCAACTCTTCAAGTCATCTTGGGGTAAAGATTTCACAACCATTTTCACTTCGAGGGGATAAGACTAGGAGCGGTGCCGTTGCAGTGTTTTTGTTTGAGAAAAGAAGTTCATCCCTTGTTTGAGAAGTGTAAAGGTTTTGTGTCTTGGCGGTCTCTTTCCCGACACATTCCTTTCACCTTTTGAACCTGGTAACTTTTTGGCGTAGTCTCCCTACGTTTTATTCCCTCCTATATATGTGATCTTTGGAATTTAACTAAAATATTATTATTATTATTATTATTATTATTATTAGCACCGCGTCTTACTACCCGTTCGGGTTATACGCACTTACGCTAATGTGTAATGGTAGGGTGACTGTGAGATGAAATGGAGGACCTACAGTTTAACATGGAATCCGAACCACGGTGGAGGCCTGGCATTCCCCACATTCGCAAGATGTCTTGTCAGAGGTGAAGGAAGGGTTTGGTAATCAGATAAATATTTGCCGGGACCTAACTAAAATAAAGCTATCGACATCGGTGAACATGTCGACTAAATGTCTGGCTTATATAATCTGGTTTGATGGAAACAGAGGTTTGGCCTCAATTCCTGGCTGTGTGTACTAGGAACAGGTTCTAATAAATTATCTCGCTTTATAATACAGCACAAATGTGGGTACATTTTTTGATAAGATCGATCTTATTCATAGCTAGCCCAGCAACATAATTAATTAAAATGGGGCCAGCCTAGTAAAAAAAACGAAAAAATTAAACGCACAAGCTTTATGGATTTCCGCAGACACGACATCAGTCTACCAGGTGATAGCTCACTATTGGTACACTATTGACTATGCCGTGAGTTAAACCCGAGAACCTTATCTCCATGGATAGACAAGCTACTGAATCAGATAACGTACTAACCAAACTAGGATCGTGGTTTACCACTATTATTACTCAACCACCTAGACGGTAAATATCAAATATATCGACTAATCCGCCAAGGCTTTACATGTTAATCAACCAAGGAATGGGGAACTAGCCATCTCAGGGTAGTCACGCACCTGGAAAACCAAGATAGTCGAAGAAATATGGAGAGTTTAACAAAATACTAAAAAAACTAAACACTAAACTTTATTTGGGAATTGGGACATAATTATTAGCTTTGAATAGTAGACCTTCTTTATGTAGGAGAGAAACCAAACCAAATAACTAAGAACTTTCTCGGAATAAACTATCTGTGATGCGAAGTTTAGGGATGTCGGTTGTAGTGAGGGTTTTCCCCCCCTCAATTGTCTCTCACTCTCCCTGGACGACATACAAGGTATACACCAGACCTACAGTCTCCAGGTTAAAACGGCTTCGCTTCTTTGGTGAGCTCGAGTCCTTCAATATTGACAGGTGTCATCGAGAAGGTATTTTTTTATTTTTAAAAAAGGTAGTTTTAAACATCGTTTCACTAGAGAGAAGACACAAATATCCTTAAATCCCGCTTCAACAAATATAGGTTCAGGTAGCGACCTATTCCCCATCTTCACACACTCACAAAGAGTTTACTCAAACTACAAACTGTGAGTATAATGATTCCTTTATGACGAACATGTTAAAAGTACAGTAGCCCCATGACTTCTTTGGTGCTGACACACAGCTGACAGTTGACAACTAACAGTCATAATTTAGGTATATACTTAAATTTTTACTGCCAGAAGTGACAGCTGCTAAACACATGTTTTTGCAGATCATATGGTTCGGCGTAGGGATACATAATGTGGTCCGGTAACTTTTCAAAGCCGTCAGCTGTCAGCTGTGAGCTGTCAGTCAGCACCAAAGAAGCCGTGGGGCTACTGTAAGTCGTTTAGCAAATACACATTTAGAAGTGCTTTTATCACTGAGTATTGACACTAGCGAACCCCAGTGTTGATGGACTTAACCTGGCACAAAGAGCCCGGCGAAACTCCCGTAAGGCTAAGGATCCGGTGTACACTTGTCTGTGCCCTGGGCACATTTTCTCGAAATTCTACCTTTCTGATACCTACCCGATTAGTGTCAATTTGCCGATAACACTATAAAGGATAGTAAGACGTGGTGCACAAACTCGAGGAAAACTTTATAAATCTGATTCGAACACATATCTTATTCCGCAACCCCCCCCTCCCCCCCGCACTCCCCAATTCTTTTTCTCCTTGAAACATTGTGTTGTACAACTAATGAATGATGCCAGGCCTCCACCGAGGTTCGAATTCCACGTTAAACTGTAGGTCCTTCATTTCATTCTCACAATCACCCTACCATTACACATTAGCGTAAGTGCGTATAACCCGAACGGGTAGTAAGATATGGTGCTAATAATAATAATAACTAATGAACGCGTTTATTTTCCCATCACGATAAAATAATCCAATCTAGAAATCAATAACATTACTTTGCCAGTGTATGCCTCAATACTTTACAATTATATTATTTTCTATAATATATAATAATAATATAGATTTTATTTGTATGAAGCTAAGGCCAGTACCTTTTGTTAAAATTAACCACTTATTTATGGTGTTTACACATACTGATTATGTAAAATTTGTTTCAAAAAAATATTTTACTTCTAAGAGCTTTCACTCTCTCACAGTGAATAAAAAATATTACATTCTTAAATAAATAAAAAAAAGTATTAAAACCTCACAAATATTAATTTACATGTTTTTTAAAATGTTTATTTACTCTTTTTTTTAAATCTACCACAACTTAAACCATTTGGTTTTTAAATATAAGGGATTTAAGAAAATATATATTTTTAAATCATGTATTATTATTAGCACCGCGTCTAACTACCCGTTCGGTTTGTACGCACTTACGCTAATGTGTAATAGTAGGGTGATTGTGAGATGAAATGAAGGACCTACAGTTTAACGTGGGATCCGAACCACGGTGGAGGCCTGGCATTCCCCACATTCACAAGATGTCTTGTTAGAGGTGAAGGAAGGGTTTGGCAATCAGATAAATCTTTGCCGGGACCGAGGATTGAACCCCGGCCGCCAGCATAGAAGTCTGACACCTTACCTCTAGACCGCCAGGTCACCTTAAATCATGTACAGTACAATAAAGGCGAAGTATGGGTTGTCCGAAAAGATGTACTTCTTTCATCCGGAAAAGTAACAAGCTTACCTTAGATGGTTACACTATGGTGTAACTTGTACTGTACTGTGCATACTTGGTCATAGTGCAACCCGTCAAATTAAGACTGATAGCTTTCAGGGGAAAAGGAGTGCATATCAATGTAGTTTCGGGGGTGGGGGTGTCGGGGATAGTATAACTGAGAGGAAATGAGATCATATTTGCACGAAGGAAAAGTAGAAAACCATTTAGGAAAACCTACCCTCAGTAAACCCATCTGGGATTCAAACCCCGACCTCACCGTCACCGGTAAACAAGACAAGACAAATGTATTTTTCATCGTTCCCACCAATTTGGGTGTAAAATACTATTACCAAATGAATGATAGACGCTACTCACACCTAAAAAAATAAATAATAATGAGTATATGTTTCATTTTTGTAGTTTGTCATGTCATATGGACAATTTAATATCTTTGTGTGAAACAGAAACTAAACTCAATTTATTGGACAAAGAAAATCAATATTATCACATGCCAATGGCTAGTTCACGGAGGTTTGGCAGAAATTCCTTGACACATTGTTCTACTGCCCTTCTGCCATTTCTCCTTTTGTGATGCAACGAAATTATTTTACCAATTCTGTGGCCATCCAACTGTGTGTGGCCAGCACCTGACACAGGGTTGCACAGAACCAGGTCTGCCAACCACCATGAAAAACGGGAGGGCCGGAAAAAAAACCCAGGGATCTTTGTGTGCCTGAAATTTTTTTTATTAAAATAAATCTTCAAAATACTACAGTGTGTTTTAATCTGAGACAGTTATTTGCAAGTTTTGAATATTAGGCTTCTGTTTGAAAGAATTAATGAACTGAAAAAATATACAAGTAATTTGTTTTAAACCCATGTTGAGTGAACTGGTGGTCTACAGGTAAGGTGTCATATTTTTGTGTTGCGGGTCCGGGGTTCAACCCTCGGTTCTGGTACAGATTTGTCTGTTTGCCAAACCCTTCTTTCACCTATGACAAAACGTGTATTAAACACAACTTGTGGAATACCAGGCCTCCACCGTGGTTCGGATCCCACGTTGAACTGTAGGTCCTCCGTTTCATCTCACAATCATCCTACTATTGCAAATTAGCGTAAGTGTGTACAAACAGAACGGGTAGTAAGGAGCGGTGCTAACAGTAATAATAATAATAATAATAATAATAATAATAATAATACACATATTCCACTCATCCCCTTCTTCTTAACCCCACCCCCATTTTACCATCTTGGCACATTGTATCACCCGCCTCGGTGGCGTAGTTGGCTAACGCGCTTGTCGTGTTGAGCTCGACTGCTGAGGACGGGGAGGTCGAGGTTCGAATCTCGGTCGGGTGAACTGGGGGTGGTTTTTCCTAAATGGTTTTCCACTCTCCCTCCACGCAAATTCGGGTTCACTTCTTCTAATTCAACCTTCCCAATTCATAATCCATTAAAGTAATTAGTACTTAAAGCGTGTAACCCGAACGGGTAGTAAAACGCGGTGCTTAATATTATTATTATTATTATTACTATCACATTGTATTGCGTAGCGACTGCATGCATTTGCCCATCAAACCCAAATCATATTGTTCTAAACACCAATTACACGAATTCACAAGAGTAACGTTTAAAAATAATGAGATTTAATTCCTCTTTAATTCAATTTAAATTGTAAAGAGAAAGAAAAAAAAAACAAAGATGAGAAATTTACTCTCTAAAACCTGGTAAACACTGAAAATTTTGTATTTAAAAAAAATTAGTGGCAACCCTGATATCATTGCTTAAAATAGGTGTTTCATTAAAATACCGTTTCATTCGAAGAAGAATTCGATAACATTTCCGTTTAATTGTTGGAGCCGTTTATGAGTTAAAGAATTCAGTAATCGACTATTATTTTAATTCCACTCCTATTTCGTTTCATTACTAACTGTTCCTTAGCTGTTTCGATCACTCCCAGCGAGTTTAATGTTGTTTTTTACATCCATTTCTGTTTCTAGACTGTGGCCTGAGTCAGTTTTTTATTCAAGACATATATTTTCCAGCACTAGCTTATTAGGCATGTCATAGCTTATGCCTTATAATCTAACTTAAGACGAGGACAGGCAAAACATCCAATATCATATTCTGAAAATTGAAAAATAACACCTGGACACGGGAATCGATAGCTCGTGATCTTAAAAAATTATTATTATTATTATTATTGGCACCGCGTCTTACTAACCGTTCAGGTTATACGCACTTACGCTAATGTGTAATGGTATAATGATTGTGAGATGAAATGAAGGACCTACAGTTTAACGTGGAATCCGAACCACGGTGGAGGCCTGGCATTCCCCACATTCACAAGATGTCTTGTCAGAGGTGAAGGAAGGGTTTGGTAATCAAATAAATCTATGCCGGGACAGAGGATTGAACCCCGGCCGCCAGCACAGAAGTCTGACACCTTACCCCTAGACCGACAGGTCACCATCTTAATAAAAATCACACATTTGTAGCCGATGATTTTCGCACGTCCATCATAGACTCTGCCTTTAAATATTAGTGAAGAGTGAAGAATGACCATACGCACGGGACGAATTCTAGATAGCTCAGTGGTAAGAGCATTGGAGTACTAAGTTGAAGGTCCCGGGTTCGATTCCCATGTCCAAGTTGTCATTTTTCAATTTTCAGAATATGATATCTAGATGGAGTAATCCTCACTAAAATGCATAATAATAGCTTTGGCTATTTGATTCATAACATCCAATCCCTGGCCGTTAATATATTAATGTGAAAGGGTGAACTCACATTTCCTCAGTGATAAGTTTTTTGGCCATGCCGGGAATCAAACCTGGGATCCCTAGCTCAGTAGACAGACATGCGATTGACTAAGCTAAGGCGTCTGATCGAGTTTAATGTAATGGGACAAAAAGCAGGGGTATAGTATATTATGGTGTAACAGGATTTAGTGTAATGTTGCTTATCTATATATCATTGAGTAATATATTCTGTGGTGTTAACTAACTGATCTATATCAGTTGGTAGCGTGTCAATCTACGTATCTAAGGGTCCTGGGTTCGATTCCTGGATAGACAAATACATTATTATTGTTGAAATGTTGGTTCCCCCTTTTACCGTGATAAATTAACTACTGGGGGATGGATGCTATGTCGGTTCTAGATTTAATTTAGTTTATAAATAATAATAATAATAATAATAATTATCATTATTATTATTAGCACCGCGTCTTACTACCCGTTCGGGTTGTACGCACTTACGCTAATGTGTAATGGTAGGGTGATTGTTATGAAGGACCTACAGTTTAACGTGGAATCCGAACCACGGTGGAGGCCTGGTATTCCACACATTCACAAGATGTCTTGTCAGAGGTGGAGGAAGGGTTTGTTAATCAGATAAATCTGTGCCGGGACCGAAGATTGAACCCCGGCCGCCAGCACAGAAGTCCAACAGCTTACCCCTAGACCGCAAGGTCACCTAGTTTATAAATTGTGTGTTGATATAATCAGTAAGTTCTAAAGCACCTCAATGAAATTAAATGAAGAATATATCATGGTACACTATCACATTGTATAGTGTTGCTAAAGTGGATTATGTCTTGGCGTAACAGCATCTGCTGAATTAACCAAGGGACCTTTACCAAAGTATAAAAGCTCTTTCAACCAATCTAGGTAGCAGCATAGTTAAAGGCGTCATTATTGCAATTGAATAGACTACTGATAACGGGAAGATCAGGGTTCTAATCCTGGTTTGGTGTACTGGGGCTGGTTTTCCCTAAATATTTTTCCACTCTTCCTCCACACAAATGTAGGTACACTTCCTCTAAATTCAACACTCCTCAGTAGGAAGGATTGTCGATTTCGGGGGCAGACAATGAGGCAATTAACGAACAATGGGGGGTCCTTAATTGATTGGAGGGTGGGGGGAGTATGTTGGTAGGGTGACGCACTGGAGGTGGGGGATGACTGGTGTTGATACGAGGGCAGGGACCCTTAATTGATGAGGTG
>CABEEJ010006164.1:0-42508 GCA_901482245.1 Timema douglasi | reverse complement strand
CACAAAAAATTGAGGGGTGAGTATTATTTTTACCCCCTCTCTCTCCCCCCAAATAATATAATAAAACTTTTAGATAATGTAAAGATCTTGTTGAGGCGAGAGAGAATGTTCACACTAAGTTTACAGAGCAAAAACAAAATGTGCTTGGAGCACACACTGAAGAGATTTTGAAAGCTCTGATAGTGATGTCAGCTACATCAACTTCTGCTTGGACGCATGGTGAGTTAACCCAGACTAAAACACCTGTGTCTGCTTAAGGCATACCCTGAAAGGCTCAATAAACTTGAAATTGCAAAACAAGTTAGTGGTTTTATAGCTAGTAATGAATATAGGGCAAAGGTGTTTGGAAACCAACTTTAATTTTTAGTGTTTCATAATTTTTAGTTGAGTCGCATCAGATTTTTTTTTTAAATTTGTTTTGTGTGTATTTATTCTAACGTTTGGCATGCCTAAAGTAAATGAGAAAAATGCACAATGGGGCCTGGTCTTTTTTTTTAATCCCAAAAATGTAATCCCCTATAACAGCACATGATTATATTTACACCCCCTATCCCCACCCCAAATAAAAGCGTTCCTGCGCCAATGAGTGAAATAAACAGATTACAGTAGAACCTCAACAATCCAATCTAATTGGGACCGGGAGTGATTTGTATTATCATTTTGATCAGATAAGCAAGTATGTATTTTATTTTATAAACAAGACAAATAGTTTATCTCCATCCAAGTGACACGTAGAGTGTAGACGTCGCAGTGGGCTCACGCGATTTGCTCGTTAAACATTAATTTTAAATATCGCTGGTTCCTGTTTTCTACATTTCATACATCTGTATTTTGGCATATGTTACTTAAGCTGTGTTCATTGAACTTTGGATATTTTAACATTTTATTCAATGTTGATCAAATCCATGGAGCAATAAACAGTCATCCCACAAATATTACAATACTATTTATCTGTATCAGTCCTCCATTTGTTTAGTATTTATTTCTTTATTTTAACATTATTTGTTTCAATTTGATTTTTATTTATTTTAAAATAAGGAATTTATGTTAGGTACCAGTACATGTGCAAAATTATGTTTTCACGTGGGCTTTTGTGCACAGTTCAAAAGTGTTATTGTCAGATGATAGACGTTTGTCAACAGCGTAATTTCAGTTCACCATTTCTCTCGTTTCCGCAGAGGATGTTTTGGTGATCCTCTCTCTAATGTAACTTCTTAATTAATTAGATGTGTTAATTGAAGAACAGTCTTAGTGTATAATACTCCATCCAGTTTATCATCCCATGATGATCCTAAATAGGCCTATTTTAGATCATCATTTTCTAATATTCATCACATATATCAGTAAATTGTAAACATAGTTTATCCCCAGTAGCGGATTTAGGTTTGAGGACGCCCTAGGCCCGAGACGATATGGCGCCCTTTTTTTTTTGTAACAGTATATATATAAAATAATGAAAATAATAACAATAATAAGAAGAAATCTAATTCAGGTATAAATTAAACATTTATTTTTTTAACATAACAATTATAAAATATAAATTATTTCAATTAAAAATGTTGGCGCCCCTCAAAATTTGCCGCCCTAGGCCCGGGCCTAAGCCTAAATCCGCTACTGTTTATCCCTTAAGGTAGTTATGTATGGAATGTAGAAAAGATCAGTGTTTTTGCAGTTTTTATAGCAAAACATTTTTCTGGCCAAAATAAATAAAATATTACTCCGGTAGCAACGTTTAGTTTAATTTTCTTCTCATGGTGATATTAACAGTATTTTAATACCTACGAAGAGCATAGTGGCATTAGATGAGAAACTTTTTAAATGAAGAGAAAAATTTATCATTAAATTCGAGGACACCCTTGAAAGATATTCAACAACTTTTGATATCGCCGTGGGAAGTAAATTAAACTAAACGTTGCTGCTGGATCAATATTTTATTTATTTTGGACAAAGATATGTTTTTTTATAAAAAGTGCAAAGCCACTGGCTCTCTCGCGCCCCCTTCCACCTCACCTTAATCAACAAGCACCAATGCTAAGCCCTGATTTTTATATGAAGCCTCCTTTCGACCTCTATGATTGAAAGTCACTCAAATTTGGTAATTTAGAAATATGTTTTATTTGATTTATTAATTATAAAGTTTATCTAGAAATGAATAATTTCTTTTGGATTACTATATAGTTTCTCCTCACATTATTAATTAAATCAACCAAGAATTAAAATACAATTATTGTAATATACGCCATTGTGGCAACATGAGTTTCCAGTTTTCAAATAATGAGATTCCTATGAAAATCACACTGTACTTGCCTGTATCTGCCTCCAATGGACCACTTCTTGGTAGGCTGACCATAGTTCTAGGTTTATCACTCAAAAATATTGAGCTTACAATTCTTCACAGAAAAAAAAAGGTTGATGTAGAGGGGTAAATACATTTTATCAGACTCGTAGGTACCATGAGTATTTTTCAGAGGAAGTTACTTTATGCAACAAATTTCGCACTTTCAATACCGTGTCATAAAACTTATCACACTTCCTGTTACAATATTGTTCACACTATGCTACAAGAAAGATACATGTGATATGCAAGTGTCACCAACACTTTTTTTTTCTTCTCTCTGAATAATTCAGTGTCTTATACTTACACTATTTATTCAATGGCCAATGATTTGTTGAGCTCGATCGATGCACCTGTACCAATTATTAATGTGGTTAAAAATTAGTTTAGTGCTACTTTTATTTGTTTAAATGTTAGGCTGCTATTATACAAATTTTAAATACATTGTAAAATAAAAAATAAAAAATTAAAGCCCATAAATGTCATTAATTTGAGTTATTTGATTATTTAGCTAACCTAAGAACATTACTCCCTAACAAAAACAAACTTGTTTGCGTGAAAGGATGGGTGGAAGGGGGGGGGCTATGAGAGGAGGGTTAATCATAAATGAAAATCCTAATCAAGGGGTACGGGAAAGAACAAAGGTTTGGAACCGCTGAGCTATACCTATGTGTTTTTTTGTACTAGTACCTACAATAGCAGCCATTGATGTAAACTTGATTATAGGTTAGGATTGATCAATATTTAAGCATATTTTAAGTAAAATGAATTAGTGCCTAATGGCTTGTAAATATATAAGAAGACAGTGTAGAAACACTGTACAATAATGTAAAGTAATTGATAGTGAAGGAAGCGAATTTGAAAGGATAGTTAGGTTAGGCCTTGATAGAAAAACACATTTCTCTCTTCATTTCTTTCCTTCTCAAACTATTGCACTATATTACACTTCACACTTTGTTGAATTTACAGAAATGTTCCTTTATCATTAGAAGAGACACATTAAAACACATACTTCTATAGCCTATCTTTGTTTGTTGGAGATGAAGTATGAGAGAAAAAGACCAAGGGGAGGCTAGGAAAGAGATGGGAAGAGCAAATAACAGAAAGTGTGCAAGTGAAAGGAGAAGAATGGAAATAATTAAAGGTGGATGAATGATGGATGGATAGAGGAAGATGGAGTCAATTTACTATGTTACTATATATTAATATGTTTTGATAGCATTTTAAAATTATAGCTTAAAACTTTGTAAAACAGGTATCACTAAATTTCGATGTGTCTATGCATGATACTAGGGGAAATGTATTTCTTGAATATTTTGTACAATAAAAGTGAAATAATTTTTTACAAGAGTTTAATTTACGAATACATTATACATTATACATTATACTACAATAAAAACTATCATTGAAATGAAATGTCTAGGAGCACAAGTTGTATCCGAGGAGGTTCGCTTAGTGCTGTTTCACTCTCAATGACTAGGAGTTCGTGAAGTCCACTTTTTCAATGTGAAGCAAAGTCCAATCAAATAATACGCCATATTCCCGAAGCTGAATCGAAGTTTGAATATTAAAAAAAATAAAGTTCAGTGTTAGATAAAAATATTAGTCTTTACATAAATATGTAAGGTTAGGTATTAGATATAATTTACAGAATCCGATATACCAAAAATAATTTTTCTTTTCTTAAAATGATAAATTAAGTTATTATCACAAAATGTAATATAGTTATTTCAGATTTTTTTACACTAACCCTAATTTGTGATGGAAATAACAGCAGAAAACTTTTAAAAATAAACACAAATTTGTGTTTTAGCTTTGATTATACATTTTTTGGTGAATCTGGAATTTTACTCTCAAATAGAAGTGAACGCATATTCAAAACAAAGTCAAAGTTTTCAAAGCTTCGCACACCCCTACTAAGTGTGCAATTATTAACAAAGCAAAAATTACAAATTCTTGTGTTCAGTTTGTTTAAGTTTTACTTTAGAAATTATTTGTAAAAGCATTTCAATAAAACTTGAGACTGAAAGAGAATATTTTTGTAGTTTTGGCTTGATTTGTTAATCTGATGACATAATGTGTGGCTTTGGCTGGATGTGTCCTTTGAACTATTTCATCTGATGACAAAAATTGTAACTTTGGCTCAATTTGTTCATCTGATGACAAATCAAAGCTTTAGCTGGATTTGTCTACCTCTGAACTATTTCATCTGACAACAAGTTTCAAAGCTTTGACTAGATTTGTCCACCTCTGAACTTTTCCATCTAACGACAAAACATGTAGCTTTGGATGGATTTGTCCCCCTTTGACCTATTGCATTTGATGACAAATATCAATTAGTTCATCTGATGACAAATCAAAGTTTTGGCTGGATTTGTCCACCTATGAAATACTTCATCTGACGACAAAACTAGTTTTGGTTGTATTTGTTCTTCTGATGACAAAACTCAAAGTTTTGGCTGGATTTGTCCACTCCTGGACTATTTCATCAGACAACAAAACTCCCCTTTGGCTGGATTTGTCCGCTCCTGAGCTATTTCATTTATGAAGTTCCTGCATCTTCTCTAGTTCCAGTTGTATCGCTTTCATCTTTTAGACAAAGGAAAAGACCAAACAAAAAATCATAAATATTGCAATTAGGATTTTAATGTGTTACTTAATCGTCAAGAGATGTGGTATCACTGTTTGGTGCTGCTGTGGAATATTGTCAGGGTGGTTGCAATATCTGAAGACTACTCTGACAACGCTCCACGAGGCATCGGTGAATGAGCCTACCTTGTCAGCCTGAAACTTCTGAACGTGAGAAGGAGTCTTCTCCTTGTAACCAATTGAGGATGTCCTCTTCACAAACTTGTCAAGTTCCTTCAACAATCTCGCCTCCTTCTTGGACCATTTCTTGTCATCCCTGAATACACCGACCTTGAACCAAACACAGACACCCTTCTACATCCCTCGACAGAGTTTTCATAACTTGTGAGTAGGAATTTTCTACTTACAGTTGAAGGTGAATAAAAACACAAAGGTTTTTTTTCTTCAAGTTTCAATACCAATATAGAGCAATATTTGTATTACGCATAAACCATAAATACAAACATATTTTTTTTAAGAACGACATTTTATGTGTTATATGTATTTTGAAAAAAGTACAAGAAAGGTGGATAGAAAACAAATAAAAGGGGTCTTACTACCCGTTCGGGTTATACGCTTTAAGTACTAATTACTCTAATGCATTAAGAATTGGGAAGGTTTAATTAGAGGAAGTGAACCCGCATTTGCGTGGAGGGAGAGTGGAAAACCGTTTAGGAAAAACCACCCCCAGTTCACCCTACCGAGATTAGAACCTTGATCTCCCCGTCCTCAGCAGTCGAGCTCAACACGACAAGCGCGTTAGCCAACTACGCCACCGATGCGGGTTTCACACTTTACATTGCTGCCATTGGACAAAGGCTGTCAGTTGAAGAAACACATTTGTTACCACCCAATCCCTCAACCTAGGTTTCATTAAATCGGAACTTATCAGAAGGGAGTGTGAAGCATGCAACTCAACTTCATAAAAAGAGGAAAACACAAAAGGCGGAGAAATAAATAGGTAAATAATGAAAGGATACTTAGACAAGAACATTTAAGAGGACAAACAAAGGAAATGAACAATGGATTTGATTATATAATAAATCTCTTTATTTAATGTGTTTTTTCCCTTTTATATAATTTCTATCTGGACCTTTCCTTAAAACATCTTTCTTTATCATTTTTCTACCCAATGGCAGCAATGTTAAGTGTGAACTATGATTTTTTTTTTTCCGTTGTAAAAGCCATATTGTGTTTGTTCCTTTATTATGTTTCTATCCACCTCTTCTGTACTAAGTTCATTCTACGTATTCACAGTTAAAAGCGCGCTACTGATTCCATAAGCTAGGCTTCTCTCATTGTGGTTCTAGTTTCCCAAGTTTTTTTGAAAAGTAATATTTCCCATTCAAGTTTCAGGAACAATAGTTTCCCCAAAGTGTATCCCAAACAGCCCTATTAATTAATTATTATAGTTTGCAATGTGAACATTATGTTGTGATTGAAATAAAAGCACAAATTGAATAAAATTGAACATAAATGTACATTTTGACTTTAACAGTTTTTTACTGTAAATTGTTAAATCTGGAATTTTAATTTAGAATAAAAGTCGAAGCTGACTAGCGTACATCTTTTATTCTAAGATGCACTTTTTATGCGATTTAAACATCTATAAAAACAGGGTGCATCTTGGAATCACATTTCTTTTTGATTTTTCCCGCGCTTTGCATTTTGTCTCAGAAAAATCAGACTCTGAAGATGAAGTTAATAATAATAATAATAATAGTAATAATATTTAGCACCGCGTCTTACTACCTGTTTGGGTTATATGCTTTAAGTACTAATTACTCTAATGGATTAGGAATTGGGAAGGTTGAATTAGAGGAAGTGAACCCGCATTTGCGTGGAGGGAGAGTGGAAAACCATTTAGAAAAAACCACCCCCAGTTCACCTGACCGGGATTCGAACCTTGATCTCCTCGTCCTCAGCAGTCTGGCTCAACACGACAAGCGCGTTAGCCAACTACGCCACCGAGGCGGGTAAGATGAAGTTAACTCTGATATTAATTCAGATGCAGATATTGATGACTTAGAAGAATCAGACTGTTACTGATTAAGAAGGAAGTGAAATCACCTACTGATAAATAAGTTAGTGCCTGTATTGTGTTGTTAGTAAATTGACTTCTATAATAAAAATATTTCTTAGATATAAGATTGTTTTATTCTCTTTTTTTCTGTCGGTGGTTCTGAAAAATTCAGGTGTGTCTTACAATTGATAGCATCTTACAATCGAAGATATACGGTAATATTCAAAGCGTCACACACCCCTAAAACTTGGAGAAAGTGTTTTCTTTGTTATTCTTGTGGTATCTCTCTCGACTGTGTTTATTACCTGTGTAGTGAGATATACAGAGCAGTTAGGGCCCACAGTGTCAACTAGTGTTGACAGATTAATATCAGATGGCTCTTCTGTGCAGATTATGATATCATGGCACTTGGACAATCTTTTCATTACAGCCAGAAGATGATCGAGAACTTGTTTGTCGTTGTTTGACTTGCTGACGACATAAACTGTAGGAAGCGAGAACAGAACATTTCGTGAATAGGATCCAATGATGTATCAAACTAGGACTTGTAGACAATGCGATACAAAACTTTGTTAGTTGTAGTGTTGTAGAAAGTACAATCCAGAACTTAAAGTGTCATAGAAAGTACAATACAAACTTATCAAGTGTTGTAGGAAGTACAATACAGACCTTTAAGTGTTGTATAAAGTAGGATAGAGACTTATCAGTGTTGTAGGAAGTAAGATATAGACCTTTAAGTGTTGTATAAAGTAGGATAGTGATCCATTAGTGTTGTAAAAAGTATTATACAGACCTGTGAGTGTAGTGTCAGTTGTCGCGCACCTGGACCTCAGACTTCTAATGGCAGATACAACGTTTAAAACAAGCTGCACCTCTATTTCCACCTCTTTGTCCCTCCAAACACTCCACTGTGGAAAATCAAAGTTGACTAGACACACCAGAATTTTGTGAGACATGTTTATACCAACTCTCACTCAGAACATTAAAATGGTTAGCTAAACATATTTAAAATTTATTATATCATGTTTTAATTAAAAATATACAGGCGTCCTCGGCTTTTCTACCTTCTTAAGTTATAAAACATACTTTGGCGCATGGTCCGGTCTTTCATTGCTAACAACTAGCATAAATAGTCAAACTCGGCCCTAGAGAGTCTTGAGTTCTCTACCAGTGCTGTTTTCCAATAACGCCTTCAAGTTCTCTAATAGTGCTATTTTACAATCACTTTTATGAGTTCTTTCTATCAGTGCTGTTTCACAGCCCCTCCTCAAGTTCTCTACCAGCGCTGTTTTACAACCCCCCAAATGATTTATTTCCTGCCAGTGCCTCACGTTAATTCAAAATCGTGGTAGTCACGACCTTCTCTTAGCTGGCTCATTGGAAAGGACTTATTTCTGTGTCCCCTTGCCTTGTTCAGGATAGGAACTCGAGAAATACCAGTAAAGTCAATGCCACAAACTTGATCATAATAACCTCATGAGTGCAAGGATACGAGGCCACCATGATGCTATCAGTCTTGCTTCGCAGCGGCAGTCTTTGGTACAGTTCCTCGGTGATGTAGGGCATGAAGGGGCTGAGACACAATAGGGTAGTCTCGAGGCAACGAACCAAGGTCCCACAAGTCAGAGGCGCATTCCCGCTATCCTTCATAGCGAGCTTGGTGCTTTCCTGGAGAACAAACAACAGGTGAGCCCCTTGATTATAGTGGAGTGTGAACCTAGTCTTACCTCCAAGACCCAGTTATACATGTTGCTTATCAAATATATGTCACACAGTTGATGATGGCCTCTTACCAGATAGATGTCACACAGTTCATAATGCAGGAAGGTCCGGATGGCTTGTGTAGCTGAGTGAAAGTCTGCCTTCTCTAACGCAGTGTTAATCTCCGCCACAGCGGTCCCCAGTCTGCTTAGCACCCAGCGCTGCTCCGTACTCATTTTGTGCTTGTCGTCGATTGTAGGCCACTCTGGGGTAGCCTTGTCTAGACACATGAGTGTGTACTTGGTGGCTTGCCACAGCTTGTTGCACAGGAGTCTGTTGGTGTGGCACTCCGACACGTCGAAACTGATTTGGTGATCTGTGCACATTCAATACTGCTTGAGATCCGCTTCTGTGGCCGCATGGTTTAAGGCATCACTCTCTTAAAAGACTAGACTTTTGATAACCAGAAGATTGTGGTTTGATCCCAGTCGGGTGTACTGAGAGTGGTTTTTCCTTAATAGTTTCACACACTCTTTCTCAATACAAATGAGGGTACACTTCCTCTACATTCAACCTTCCTCATCCCTTACCAGGGTGTCTACCTGACTATAGTTTTGAAATTCCAGTATATCTCCAGTATATTTTTTTAAGAAATCCAGTATATATGAAAGGTACTCAGAGATAAACAATACCTATTTCAAAATCATAAAATAATAAAAAGTTAAGGTAGGCCTAGATCTGTCATAGTTAAACATTTTTACATCAAGAATCAAGTGTATTGACGCATATGTTTTGTATATACCTACAAGGAATATTCATGGATTCAAGACTCAAATCATAATAATTTTTTGAAATAGGTACTAAATTTGAGTTATTTTTTAAAGGTATTAAAATAGTTAAATAGCTTCTTGTGGTTCCATGTGGCGTGTAAAAGAACTCGGGAAGGTTTGTGAAAATACCTCTCCTGGCAAAATTGGTAGGTCATTTCCCCTCACTCATAGAACTTTAGAGGTACAAGTAATCAGCCTTGGTGATGCAACTTCAAAGAATGATTACAGCCAGGGAGTTTACTCGACCACAAAAACTAACAACCATCCCCATCCTCCCCTTGACAGTCGATACTTTCCACAAGTTTATTTTTTATAATAAATTTGTTTAATAAATATATAGTAATAAAGATACAGAATCTTCAATGAAAAATAACCAACAATTATTATGTTGATAAAAATTACTTGGAAATAAAGAAAATTGCAGTTACTTAACATTATTAAAAATTAAGATGATAAAACCCAAAAACAAATATATTTTTTTAGATTGTAGACAAAAGTTAAAATTCATTCAACCAAAAAACTTTTTCAATTTTTACATTTCATGTTTTAACACTTCTATCTCTTCCCTTGCTTTCTGCAAAACTGTTCTTTTCACTTCTAATTTTCTTATTTCTTCAGATACTGTTTTTCTTTTTCGACTTTTAAGTCTAGTTCAATCTCTTTATTCTTTTAAAGTGCTTCTTTCTTTATTCCTGATGCATTCCTCACAGCATGAATCATCTTTTTTGAAATGGTTATATTTAGAAGTCCCCAGGCTGCAATAACTGCATCATAAGTTATACGTTGAGCAATAAGCCTGTCCTCATGTAGGTTTTCAACCAGACATTCTTTATTCACAGAAAAACTTCACTCAACGGTTGCATTGTTATGGAAGAGAACAAGAATTTTTTTAGTGGAATATTTCGAAGAAGGTACAGGAATGGATAGAAACATATAAAAGTGACGAACACAATATGGGTTTTACAAATAAAAGAACACAGTTCACACTTTACATTGCTGCCATTAGACAAAGAGGTAATGGTTGCCTCTTAAAGAAAATCAATTGTCACCGCCCAATCCCCCAACCTATGTTTCATTCTTTTAGGAAGTTACGTTGCACATTTCACACTCCTCCCTGATGAGTTCCAATAGAATGAAACCTAGATCAGCCGATTGGGTGGTGACGATCTATTTTCTTTAAGAAGCAGCCATTATTGCCTCTTTGTCAAATGGAAGCAATGTAAAGTAGAACTGTGTTCTTCTTTTTAGTGTAAGGCCCTATATTGTGTTTGTTACCTTTTATATGTTTCTATCCACCTTTCCTATACCTTCTTCCAAATATAATATAATTACCCCATAAAGCAAAAAGAGATTTTCCTTATAAAGATTTGGTGAAATATTGTAGTTCCTGGGATGCATTTATTCTAGAAAAAATGTTTATGAAGAACTTATCAAGCTGGTCACCACTTGAAGTGAATTGTTTAAGGTAGTCATTAACTTCTGGCTTTGATATAAAGTCTGAGTAGTCTCTTTTTACAACATCAGCTTGCATGCTAGCTAGTTGTTTCTTGTCTAGTAGGACTTCTAATGCAGAAATTATCCTATAGGTCCTAACAGGTGGATTGAGCATGACTGCGGGAGAGACAACTAGCACCCTTGGTCATTTTTAGGAGAGAGGACACTTATGTAAAGGTTTGTTGCAGAGATCAACTAGGAATTTTTGATAATCTTCTCTGAACTGAAGTATCTTGATGTCTTTAATTCCTTTCAAAGCTGCTGATGCTGTGAACCCAATATCTACAGTAGGGAGTGATTTCATGTTGGATTGTTTCTTAAATCAATGGTTTGTCAATTTTTTGGAAGTATTTGCTGAATTCATTACATCACATTTTACAATTTTGTTCATCAAGTGCTCAAGTAGTTTATTTAGACCTGCTAACATAAATGGCCATAAAGGTTTATTGCTCTGTTATTCGGCGAGAAACTGCTCCAACTCAAGTGAAACTGACAGCATGAATCCAAACTTTGATGTCAGAAGTTCATCCTTCACAAAATTAGTTAGTGTTTGAAAATTACCAGGTTTTGGAGGATGCTTGTTAGAATAAAAATACTGTTTTAAATAGGACAGCATTGACATTGCTCTCTCTAACACCCTTGAGTTTTCTACCCATCTAATTGAAGAAACCTTCATCAGGAAAAGTGATGATCTTGTTATTCTTTGATAGTTTGCACATCTTGTTGGAAAATCTTTAAATAGATAATATAGTTATTGCAAAAACTGGTTAATAGTCCAACGAGAGTTAGCATGTGCTGTTTTGTAAGAACCATGGACAATGTGTAAAGAACAAGCTCCAAATTCAAGTAACTCAGGCTCTTGTGGAGAATCTTCCTTCAAATAAATTTTGAGATCACTTAAAAGTTTGAGGTTTACATTTGGTCCATCCATGGAAACTTGAAGCATTTTTTTAAGATCCAAGCCCTCGTCTTTTAGTGCAGGTATAAGGTTTATTAATATATCTTGAGCTGTTGCATGACCTAAAAAGCAAGATGTTAAATATCTTGTATGAATTTCATTTTCACTCCAGAAGCAAACAACATCCATCTGGGTCTTTTGATCCACAGTATTTATGCTCTCGTCAAATGAAATACAATAAAATGAGCATTGCTTAATCATAATCGCAACCTCACTTTTGAAAAAAGGACTTAGTCTATACACGATGACATATCCAAGTTTATCTTTATGCTTTTGAAATTTCTGGTCAATATCACTATCGAAAAACATTACTTTAAAAAGATCACTACAAGCAGAAAAACTTCTATCAGAATAATATGTCATTACTTGATAATAGCCCACAATATTTCAGACCGAGAAACTTCATCTTTTACAAGGAAGCTCAAAATAGAACAATTAGGTCTAGTTTCAGGTTTCAAAACTACTTCATNACCTAGTGTAGACACCTAGAATAGAAAGGTCAGCAAGATCATCTACAAGGTGAGGGGTGGTCAAAATAGAGCTATCAGTAGTTCAAATAATATCAGGGGTCTCGAAATGCTTAATCCAACATTTCACTCAATGTAAAAAGACTGAATATTTTTCCAGTATCTGATTCAAAATTCCAGTGTATTCCAGTATTTCCACTGTTAAAAATAAAATCAAGTATATTTCCAGTATTTCTAGTATTGTTAGCTACTCTGCTCACCTATTAGCGTACTTAGTTCAGACATATAACCAGAACGGGTAGTAAGACGCAGTGCTAAAACAACTGCTTGAGGTTCGGAGACGTGATCAGATGGTCACCAAGTAATACAACAAGAGACGAACGAGATGAAGTATTCACCCCTACTGTAAAGTTATGGACGTACTCTTAATGTTGTGAGAAGCCAGGGTGAACCTGAGTGCATCCGTCCCACACTCCGGAATCCCTTTAGGAAACAGCTTGGCCTGTCCGGAGACAGCTTTGTCACACTCTTCCTGTGACAACAACCCTGCCTCTACGCTCTTGTGGGACTGCTGTTGAAGTTCCTACACAAAGATGGCAGCACAAGACTAGTATGCGAGACAGTATAAGTGGTCAAACAACTCGTGTTGTAAAGCTTCCCCGCTACCCACCTCTAAACTGATGCCTGTGATGACATTCTCCGGAGAGATGACGTTCCCCAGACTCTTGGACATTTTCCTTCCGTGGGCATCGCAAAGTATGCCATGCAACAGGACTTTCTGAAACATAAGTTGTACTTAAGGCCCAAAAAAAACCAGCAAAACATTTAATAAACGTCTCTTTCTCAATAAGACCAAAGTTTGTTTGCATTGCTAGATAAGAATCCTGAGGTAACACAGGAGTGCCGGATATTTGTTGATGTTGTTGTTGATGTTGTTGTTGTTGATATTGATGATGTTGTTGTTGATAATGATGTTGATGATGTTGTTGTTGTTGTTGTTGATGTTGTTGATGTTGTTGATGTTGTTGATGTTGTTATTATTATTGCCCTGGCGGTCTAGGGGTAAGGTGTCAGACTTCTATGCTGGCGGCCGGGGTTCAATCCTCGGTTCCGGCACAGATTTATCTGATTACCAAACCCTTCCTTCACCTCTGACAAGACATCTTGTGAATGTGGGGAATGCCAGGCCTCCACCGTGGTTCGGATTCCACGTTAAACTGTAGGTCCTCCATTTCATCTCACAATCACCCCACCATTACACATTAGCGTAAGTGCATATAACCCGAACGGGTAGTAAGACGCGGTGCTAATAATAATAATTATTATTATTATTATTATTATTATTATTATTATTATATTATTTCAAGCAAAAAACAACAAACTAAAATTTGAACTTCGATTCAGCTTTGAGAATCTATATTAATAAAATGAAGAGTTTGTTCGTCTGTCTGTCTGTCCGTCTATCTGTCATGAGCATTGCGTGATATCTACTGCATTTAGGGGATTTAAATTTCTTAAATTAGTCGCCTGTGCATCAACATGTGCACCTCAAAGGTGGAATTTTACATTTTTGGTTAGATTTTGTTTTTTATTAAAAACTGGGTTGAAATAAATAAAATGAGGAGTTTTTTTCCTGTTTGTTTAAAGCAAAGAAAAGTAGTGCCCAGGGTAACCACATAACACCAGGTACTTCTGCTAGTATTTCAAATAATCGATTGGCGTTGCCAATGAATTGAAAAGTAGACTTGACGTACATCCGTAGCGGGTGTTATTATAAAAAGCAAGCAATAATCCGTGGCTACCTGGAAAGGTATTTGATGTGTCAGTCTGGCGCCGAGCATGACCATCCGAGCCACCCAGAAGAACAGGATATCGTGTCCTGTCTCTAAGACACTTAGAGGGTAGAACTGACGATAATCTTGATCCTGGAACAGAGGATACCTTGCCTTCAAACATTTCAAAGGAAGTAGGGCCAGATAAAAATGTTATTTGAAAAGAGGATACCTTGCGTTAAAACAACATATCCAGGGAAGTAGGACTGGAAATTAATGTTATTTGAAAAGAAGATACCTGATCAGGCCACCCTAAGGCAGAGAATGGAAACAAAGCCGAGGAGAACCAGGTGTCAAGCACATCCTCATCCTGGACCACGATCAGTTTGTGCACCTGATTGTCATCCAGGTGAAGCTGCAAGGTGGCCTTTTTTCGTGCGTGGTCCTCACTGAGCGCTGCTACCCACAACTCGTGTGGACGAGTGCTTTTATCCTTTATCTGGCAATGGTACATTGGTATGCGATGACCCCACCATAACTGTCGTGATACACACCAGTCTCTGTAATAATACCCATCAATACGTCACTGACAGGAGGTAGCACAACCGTCTCTGTAACAGTATCTGTCAATACATACGTCACTGACAGGAGGTAGCACAACCGTCTCTGTAACAGTATCTGTCAATACATACATCACTGACAGGAGGTAGTACAACCGTCTCTGTAACAGTATCTGTCAATAAATACGTCACTGACAGGAGGTAACACAACCGTCTCTGTAACAGTATCTGTCAATACATCACTGACAGGAGGTAACACAACCGTCTCTGTAACAGTATCTGTCAATACATACATCACTGACAGGAGGTAACACAACTCTCTCTGTAACAGTATCTGTCAATACTTCCCTGGCAGGAGGTAACACAACCGTCTCTGTAACAGTATCTGTCAATACATACGTCACTGACAGGAGGTAACACAACCGTCTCTGTAACAGTATCTGTCAATACATACATCACTGACAGGAGGTAACACAACTGTCTCTGTAACAGTATCTGTCAATACTTCCCTGGCAGGAGGTAACACAACCGTCTCTGTAACAGTATCTGTCAATACGTCACTGACAGGAGGTAGCACAACCGTCTCTGTAACAGTATCTGTCAATACATCACTGACAGGAGGTAACACAACCGTCTCTGTAACAGTATCTGTCAATACATCACTGACAGGAGGTAACACAACCGTCTCTGTAACAGTATCTGTCAATACATCACTGACAGGAGGTAACACAACCGTCTCTGTAACAGTATCTGTCAATACATACGTCACTGCCAGGAGGTAACACAACCATCTCTGTAACAGTATCTGTCATTACTTCACTGACAGGAGGTAACACAACTGTCTCTGTAACAGTATCTGTCAATACTTCCCTGACAGGAGGTAACACAACAGTCCCTGTAACACTGCATGTCAATGTCATTATAAAGCAGTGGTCAACAGTCCTATTTCATTATAGAGCAGTGGTCAACAGTCCTAACCTGTTGTTATAGAGCCAGTTATACCAAATCTTCTCCGTGTAGGCCGGTTCTAACTGCAGCTGACCGTCCTGAACAGCTGCAGCTGCTTCTTCCGCCATCTGCTTGCATCGGATGAACCTGACAACACACAAGAGTACATTAATGTACTCTGGTAACAGCAAACTCACCTTTGTTGGTTCACCAGACTCATTTCTGTAGGTTCGCCAGACTCATCACTGTAGGTTCATAAGACTCACCGCTGTAGGTTCACCAAACTCAGTTCTGTAAGTTCATAAGACTCACTCCTTTAGGTCCACCAAACTCGCCTCTGTAGGTTCATAAGACTCACCACTGTGGTTTCAGAAGCAACTCCACAACATCTTCTGAGCGAGTACAGAAAGGCACCTGTACGCTGTGATCTCTTTTCCCTCGGAACAACTTCAAGGTGTGCAGATCCTCCAGGAGCTTGCTCCGCGCCTCAAACCTCTTCATGCCCTAGAATCATACGTTCTTTATGTTAAAGGTATAGAGTCAAGTTTCGGCCTCTAGCAATCACTGCATGCTAATATGTTAGGGATGAGGAAGGATGAATTTAGAGTAAGTGTACCAGCATTTTTGTGGAGAAAAAAAGAAAAACTATTAAGGAAAAAAGACACCCTCTGTATATCTAACTGGGATTCAAACCCTGACCTTTCAGTCATCAGCGGTCTACTTTATTGCGAAAGAGGAACGCCTTGGAGCATGCGGTCACTTTAGCAGGTTTTCTGATTGATGCATGTTGCATATCCGCATTATAATATTAGTATCAGTTATTTTTATTAATTTATCAGATTGTGAATAGAAACCATAAATAATTGCTTTGGTTTGCAGAGCAAATACCCGGGCTGTGTTCCTAAACACTTTCCTCTAGATTATGTTCCCCTGTTATCAAGATACAAGAACTGAATAGTAAATCTTACAGAGTACACTCCACAGTTGCTCTCCATTCTTCCCTCCTCTGTTATTACAGAAATACTGTCCAGGCCGTGTCTTTTGGAGACTTCGAGGTCAATCATATCATGAGCGGGAGTGATTTTCACCGCCCCTGGAACACCACACATTTGTCAATGAGAACAAGATCTAAATAACATCAAGTTATTCTAGCTTTGTTCTCAGTCTAGATGTTGATGAGGAAGAGTTTCAAACTATTAGATTTTGGTTGCATTAAGTATAAAGCTTTTATACCGACAAGTCACCAGTGTCCAACACAAGCACCTAGCGTCTGCCACAAGCCACTAGACCGACACAATCCCCTAGTGTCTGCCACAAGCCACTAATGACCAACACAATCCCCTAGCGTCTGCCACAAGCCACTAGACCGACACAATCCCCTAGTGTCTGCCACAAGCCACTAATGACCAACACAATGCCCTAGCGTCTGCCACAAGCCACTAGACCGACACAATCCCCTAGTGTCTGCCACAAGCCACTAATGACCAACACANTGTCTGACATAAGCACCTAGCATCTACCACAAGGCACTAATGATTGACACAAGCCCCTAAGGTCTGCCACAAGCCACTAGTGTCTGACATAAGCACCTAGCATCTACCACAAGGCACTAATGATTGACACAAGCCCCTAATGTCTGCCACAAGCCACTAGTGTCTGACATAAGCACCTAGCATCTACCACAAGGTACTAATGATCAACACAAGCCCCTAAGGTCTGCCACAAGCTACTTGTGACCGACACAAGGCACTAGCGTCTACCACAAACCCAATCCAAGAATAACATTTTAAATGCTGTGTGTGTGTGTGTGTGTGTTTGTAAAACTCACAAGTGTGAATAGTGTGAATCAAATAAAGTACTTCCTCTTATTCAATCAAACAGTATGTTTACAAATGATAACAGTGATGTTGATAGTCAATTCAAACAATACCTGCTACAGTAAAGTCCTGATTATTTGGCCTACTTGCAACCTACAGATAGTTGGATAGCCAGAATATTGTATAATACGTAGTGGGGTGAGCGGGAGCAAAACAAATACAAATGTAATCTAAATTAATCTTTCTTCAGTGGCCACAAGGTCTAATGTGCTACTCTCGCAATAGGTTAGACTGCTGATGACAGGGAGATCGAGTTTATAATATCTGTCAAGTGTACTCGGTTGATTTTTATAAAATGGTTTTCCAATCTTCCTCCACACAAATGCGGGTACACTTCCTAAAACAATATAACCTTCTTAATCCTTAAAACCATTAGCGTGATTAGTACATAAGTGTATAGCTCAAACAGGTAGTAAGTCGCGCTGCAAAAAAAAAATTTAAACCAAATTAAATCCAATTTAAATGGTAGTGCAGACTAGGTATGAAATCAGGTTTATTAGTACTTATTATACAGTATGGTATAAATAATTAAATAAGTTAGAAAACTTTTTTTTGGGTGTAAACCTGAAAATGAATTTTAAATTAATAAAATACAATCTTTATTATCCAATATGTAGGATAAACATAATGTCAGAAAACCGAAGGTGAAATTCTCAGAACTACAAATTAATCTAGTTCACATTTTTACGGTAGGAGAGAGTGAAACCATTAAGGATAAAATTCTTCACTACACTTCATCATGAAACCAGAGATGAGACTGACACTTTTTTCAACGTACTCATCAGTACAGATAAAAAAAGATATTAATTCAAGGTCCAACTATACTTGGTAGCTTACAGTTACTGTATATAAACAGGTAAAGAAAAATTGTCTGGAAAACCTGGAAAAATCAGGGAATATGAAAAGTGAATCACACTAATGGGTTAAGGCTAAGGAAGGAAGAATTTAGAATAAATCTGCATTTGCATGGAAAGAAATTGGGAAATCATTTAGGGAAAACACTCTCAGTAGACAACAAGCATTCAAACCCAGACCTCCTTATCATGAGTATGATGCCTTAGTCAGTGAAACCACCAATGTGGCTGATTAAATATAGCAGCGGTATGCAACCTTTTGGCTTTCTGACTGATTTTATCTGGCCCGCAAAATATTTAGCAAACAAATAATTGTGTTGTAATATTAACTAATATTACGTGAGAAATAAAAAGATGACTTTTTTTTTTTCCAAATCGGCCTACCAACAATTTTTTTAAACTCATAAGCCCACAATATCAAATAGGTTGCTAACCCATGAAATATTCATATTATTTTTTTTATATATTTTTGATGTTTTATTTAAAATTCCTTTTTCTCTAGTCAAATGTTAGAAAGTAAGAATATGTTGCATCCTTCCAGAGAGTGATAGTTTCCCAGCGAGTGTGTTGCCTGAACAAGCAAGTAATGTCGCACCAAGGTCGCAAAGCTAATTCAATAATACCTGTTCCAAACACTGAGAGTTCCCTGCAAGTGTGTAGCCTAAACACACAATAATGTCACACCTAAACCATAGAGCAACCCCAACAATACCTGTTCCAAAGAGCAATAGTTTCCTTGCAGTTGTATGGTCTACACACACAATACTGTAGCACCTAGGCCGCAGAGCCAACTCAACAATACCTGTTCCAAAGTTAATGTCCACAACCTCGTCGAATATGAGCGGTATCTTGCGGTGCTGAAAGGGGTGCCACAGGTGCACACCTTGCAGATGTGTGTACCGCGTGTCTGAAGGGTGTACCGCAACAGCCACATCTCCCAACATTGTCTCGATACGAGTAGTCGACACCACTATCTCTCCATCTAGAACAATGAACACAGCAAAGTTGAACAACACACTGCCTGGCACAATATTTCACCACACATCAAACAATAAAGCTCATTATATTTGTCTACATTGGACACCTCCGATAGGTATAAATATATAAGTAAATGAGGAGTCAGCTAGAATCAAACTCCGGCCATGCGACCACAACTAACCTCTGTCACAGAGCTTGTATGCAAAGTCGGAGATGACTCCAAACTCCACAGGGTCATCGTAGCCAGGAACTTTACACAGGGTGGACCCAGAGAAGTGTCGGTGTTCCACCTCAATGTCTGATATTGCCGACTGGAGGACACAGGACCAATTCACGAGGGAGTTGGCTCGGTATACCAGACCAGCCTCGAACAACCTCATGAACGCTTCCTTCACCGCATCACATTGTTTCTAGCAACATAAACTTCCCAGATTTTTTCATTGCGTTTACCTGACTAAGTAAATTCCCTGACATTTCCACTGACATCATTGGGACGCCCTCAGTGAGCCTGGTGACTGTGACTTCCCATCCTTTCTCCAGACATTAGTGTGTACTCACAGCGTCCATGGTGAACGTCTCCCTGCTCCAGTCGAGTGAGGCTCCCAATTTCCGTAACTGCTCCTTGATAGCCCGGCTCTTGTCTTCCCTCCATTTCCAGACCTCCTGTAAAAACTGCTCTCGTCCTAGATCATGTCTGGTGAGTCCTCTTTCCTTCAACAGCTTCTTCTCGACAATCACTTGGGTTGAAATCCCGGCATGATCCGTGCCAGGGACCCACAGCACCTGTTCCCCTCGCATGCGGTGCCTGCACACAGAGCATAGTCCATGGTGAGGTAACTAGAGTACCAAAATATACAACACACACTTCTGCACACATAACACATTTTTCCGCACACTCTCTCTCCTGGATACACAACACACCAACATACTCTTTTGCACATACAACACACTTTGCTGGATGTACAACACTATTCTGTAAACACAACATTCTTTTGCAAGCATTAAACTCTTCTGCACACACAACACTAATTTGCACACATAAAAAACTCTTCTGCACACATAACACACAACACATTCTCCTGTGCAAATATGTCTCACAATAAGCAAAAGTACCAGGATATCGAACACAATTTCTCCTATAATATTACAGAAATTGAACCAGCATTTGTATATTAGGAGAATGTAAAACTGTTTTCCTGGTAAAATCATATAATGCACTCAGCTAGGATTCAAACTGGAGTTGTAGGAGTCAGGTACACAACTGACACACTAAGCTAACTTCGTCATCTATCAGAGTTTGCTTCAGATGAATGTAACTAGTCAAGAACTTTGTCTTAATGTGACCAGACAAATGTTACCTTGTGTGTCAAGAATTAGATCTTGTAGACTACATTGAGCACGCCTATTATTCAATGTACACTTTAAAAAAAGTTGTGTATTTTATTTTAACACAACCTATAAACAAAATGTTAATGCTTGTGCAAATCACACAATAGTTTTAACCTCCACGTCTAATAAATGTGAATCGCTTAATGGCCAAGTTTTATATTGTTGGTAATACACATACCACCTGGCGAGGACATCTTGTATGGTGCATGTGAGGGCGTGTCCCAGATGCAAAGTACCTGTCACGTTGGGTGGCGGCAACACCAAGCTGAATCGCTTTTCACTCTTGAATTGAGGGGAAAAATAACCCTGTCCCTCCCACCAATCATACCAGTCATGCTCCACCTCTCTCGGGATGTATGCGGGCAGTAATGCTCCACTAGTGTCTGTGAATATAACAACATGGGAATAGTACCTTTTATATAGAGCATATATTATTATTATTATTATTATTATTATTAGCACCGCGTCTTACTACCCGTTCGGGTTGTACGCACTTACGCTAATGTGTAATGGTAGGGTGATTGTGAGATGAAATGGAGGACCTACAGTTTAACGTGGAATCCGAACCACGGTAGAGACCTGGCATTCTCCACATTCACAAGATGTCTTGTCAGAGGTGAAGGAAGGGTTTGGTAATCAGATAAATTTGTGCCGGGACCGAGGATTGAGCCCCGGCCGCCAGCACAGAAGTCTGACACCTTACCCCTAGACCACCAGGTCACCAATATAGAGCATATAAAAATTATGTCTGTTTTATTAAGTTACATATGTAGGCCTATATTTTTGTCAAGGCCAAGGAGTTGGAAGTAATTTTGGGTGGAGTCGAAGTCAATAAAATGTACCAGCTTCGACTCTGACTTCAAAGTCAAAATGTATTTGTCTAGTATTACAACAATAGGCCTAGTATTAGGTAGTAGGTTAGCCTATATATAGAGGAAGTGTATCCGCATTTGCATGTAGGAAGAGTGGAAACCATTTTGGAAAAAAACTCGGTACACCTGACCAACCCGACGGTCTATATCTCCCCGTTATTGACAGTCTGGTCTACTAGAGAGTAGCAAGTTAGACCGCGCGGCCATCGGAGCAGGTAGGCCGTGTATAGATATATAAATTAAATTATTTATTTGATCAATATAAGTTAGTTTTGTATGATAATAAATATTTTAAACATTAATTTGGGCTTTAATATTTGTGATGTCAATTATCTGTCATGGTAATTTAGGTTTAGTTAGTTATGATAAATTCTTCTGTGATGTTAAATTATGTAGCCTAGTTTCATTTGTAGATGTACAAAGATTAGCTACTTCAAACACGATAATTAGATAGTTGTGTCTAATTTTCAAACAGTGGGTTTGCTACGAAAAAAGGGTGAAATGGTCGTAGATGATTATTGTTTTTAAAAATAATTAATCTTTGGGATATACTTTGAGGTGTAAGTTACCACGTCTTAGGGAGTGAGATGCATAGTTAACAGGTGAGGTCAATAGGTGAGTTTTTTTTTTCTAATCCTACTTTTTTCACTATATGTAGGCCTACAGTAAAATAAGCTATATTATAAAATAGGAATATTATGTTTAGAAAAAAAAAGTGCCTTAAATTCGCAATATTTTGTGTAGTGTCCCCTCTCCCAAGAAGTAATAATGCAGAAAGTAGGGAGTAGGTGTTGGGTCTCTATCACCCCCGGCACAGCTCATCCTCAGGTTGTGGATAGAGGATACAGCCTTGAAATATGAAGGGTGGCTGTGAATGTATTGAATAAGCAGTCGCGGACAGCCGAGAGGGTTGGTCTTCTAGATTTTAGGTTTGGCATGGGAGTGATGAGGTCTTACCATTAAAAAAAGAAAACCACCAAGAAACACACAAAAGTTTGCCATGGTTATTCCTGGGGTAAATTTTAAGATATGGAGTGCATTGATATACTTCATCAACGTTTTATTCAGATAATTGCGTGATCATTTTTCTGAATTAACCATTCGAAGACAAAAATTTTGTACAAACAACAGAAAAATGCTATAAGATATAACTTAAGGAAAATTTAATATTTTTTACCATCTATACAAAAAACAATCAAATTTTCAATGATTATAAAATTTATATTGAAACTCATTTTATACAAGGTAAGTCTAACTTTAAAAATCAAAAATACTCACATTCATCACATAATGTTAATAAAGAACGTAAATTAATTAAAATAATGTCACAACATTGCACCAAAAATATTTTAATATGCAAAAGTTAACATTTTTATTATTAAAAACTATCCAAACCAAACCTAACCTTGGCGGTGTAAACATATACAACATATTTTTCATGAAATTGTAGGATACTGAATGTCTTAAACTAAAATAACATTTTGTCTTTTAATTTTGTTGAACTATTTTTAATTATTTTATTTTAATTTTGTTGATGTCCCCATAGATGGTAAAAAATATTTTATTTCTCAAAATAGGCCTATGATAGAGATAGATTTTTTTTAAATCACTCCCCTCTTGCATAATATTTTCCAACATTTTCATGAAGTTTTTCAAAAGAGTCACAAGAGATAAGAAATCATAATTTATCTTTCCAATCTTATTGTGAGGGGCATAAACACCAAGAAACAAAGAAGGAAACATGAACCCATAAATAAGCCTACCTTTTTTCTTGAAAATATTTGTTTTATTGTTACTCGATTTATTTTTACCGTCTATACTTAAATTCCTAACGCTATTTAATATGTATAATGAATTATATGAATAATTATTTATGTATTTCAAATTAGAAAACCATACATGATTAACATGACGCATTTTGAGCCTATTATGTTTTGTTTTACAAGTACACCAAAAGCATAATAATAAGTTACCTTATTTAATCGAAAATGCCCTCATACAATCTTTATATTTAAATATTATTGAAAATATTATATTATTTTGATACGTATTATTATATACTCTTTAATAATAAATTGGGTTTGACGAGTTTGTTTTAAGAAATTTAGGGATAAAGTAAGTATATTCAAGCAGGTAGAATAGTACCATTCATATAAAAAAAAAAAATGTTTCCCCTCTGAATTTATTCAGTAAGTGAAATTTTGTTCTAATTTTGAAGATTGTGTACACGATAGCCTCATGTGCCGGTATGTGTAGTATTTTTAGTAGTATGAGTGTATTTTTAAAGTAGCTCAAATCATTTTAGTAACTGTCAGACATCAACCATTTTATCACACCAAATTTATACCCTGATATTTAGTATGAATTGGCATAGAAGTGTAACTTTGTTTAAATGTCTAATCGACTTAAATGTGTGTGAAAGAGAGAAGGGATTGTCCAAAAGTGTATCTCTTGTGCATTGGTGTGCAGATGATCACTCTAAAATGCCATCCTTGGTTATCCATCCTGTTAAATCCCAAAGATCACTGCTTCGTTCATACAACGAACAAAAGAATGAAAAAGCGTGGTAAGACTGTTATTGTGGATTCACATGTTTGCTGTAAAACGAGAGCAGTGCTGATATTTGGTTACGTGATAGCCCAAATCCAATCATAGGCTAGGGCTCATTTCAAGAGGGATGAATACTGCTGTAAAGTGAGATTCATGATTCTATTTCTATTTTAATAATTTATTTCCTAATTTATAAATGAATATGAAGTTTATTGACCGTAAACATGTAATTCAAGAGGTAAAAATTGTCCTTACTAATAAAATACAATATTCATTAAACCTATTTGGGATAAAGCTATATATTTAATGAATAAGAACAGGTATTCTTTATATTGACATTCCTCTGGTAGTAAGATTAATCTCAACTTCTTAGACCCACTGGAATGAAGGAATATTATTTGTTAAAGGGGGAGAAATTTATCAAAAAATAATATTTTGAAAGACTTGGCCTTCCAAACAAAGCGGAGGCTGAAGACCCTATCACTGAAGTCACACAGATAAAACAACTTTCACTACCAGAGGAACATAAAACTAGTTTCGTTTATCAATTTTTTTGGAGGATCTATTTTACAAAAAAAAATCTTCCCATTCATACAAAGATGAATCTTTTTTGTCTGGGCAGCACTGGTACTTCCAATGTTTCTCCATGCATTCAACTACGAATCTATGAGTCTTTCATATGACATTTTTTTTAAATTTACCTGGGTATTTATATCCGTTATACAAAACTATGACGAATTAGTTAATGACATAATATTGTTTTTTGATGAAATTTTTAAAAGAGGAAGATTTTTTGCAGTCTTGACAACTTCAAGACTATTTGTTGGGAGTGAACCAAGTTCTAAATCTGAATATGATTCGCTAACACCATCTGATATAGCGTCAGGATCTTATTCATCTGATGAGTTACAGGAGGAATCTTCTCGCTGTAACTTTTTTGGCTGTTGCATTGTTGAAGGACCGGCCTCTTCTAAATCCCGAAGAGAGATACTTTTTGCAGAAAGCAATTGTAACCTTTTTTTCTTTGTTTTGTGTCACCATTTCCAAGGAAATCTGCTCTTCTTTTGTCCAGCTGTTATAAGAAGGGGTCTCCAATGACTTCTTTGTCATGGTAATTTCAGTTAGTGGGTAAACGACTTACTAACATTTTCTAAAACCTGAAATGAAATTAGGTAGGCCCTTGCTTATCTTTTATCCGATCATTAATTGTTTTAATGATGGAGGGAAGACATCCTTGGGGATAGTGGTAAAACTTGATTCTGTTTTTGTGTCTTAGTCTTTTCATGGGAGTGAAAAAGGTCACATCAAGTAGCTGGGCCATGTGTGTTGTGTTTGGGGGTAGACACACGGATCTTATATTGTGATGGTAACAAATTTCAAGGACATACGTAACTTTAACCAACTTGTTTACAATGTTTTACTTTCAATTTGCTCTTAATAGTTGATCTAGGAATTCCGAATCGTTCAGATGCAGTTTTTTGTGTGAGCCGACCAAAACCTATAGCCTTCAAGCCTTCCGCTAAACTTTCTCCAGTAAAGTTTGCATACTCCCTTGTTTCAAGAGGTTTTGAACTTTTTTTTTTCTATACTATACTGACCTGAACAAATATTGAGAAAACGATAATTGGTTAGTTTAAAACTAGATAAAATGTAACAATGCAAAATTTCGGGGAGTTATGTTGGGCTAAAGTTGTACCAAATCTGGGCCAAAGTTGTACCATTACATAAAATTGGAAATATTTTTAGAGGGATTTGAAAAATTATATTTTCTGGTAAGAGAATAGTTTAATACCAAATAAATAATTTAAAAAAAATACTAACTGAGATTTAAATGTGAATCCTAAAAGTTGTGCATATAGTTTGCATCGTTGTTATAACCTTTTGAATCTTTTTTCCTGATTTGGGCCAGTTACCCTTAAAGGCCAGTGTTGTACCAGTTGACGGTATTGAAACAAAACCAAAATAATGCGTTCACTATGAATAATACTGACATTTTTCATATTATATAGAATGAAATTTTAACTTTGTATTTTAATAGACGTCTATTAGGCAGGGCTAGTTGAAGCTTAAATTTTACCAAACTCATATATATTCTCCAATTCACTTTCATTTTGTTGTACATTTATTTATTAAGTCCATTATTAACTATCACGTTTTGTATTGTTATCATTAAAAGAGTAACTACCTATTTAGCTTTATCTCACCTGGAGACTAGTGTTGTTGTACACAAGGTAAGTGCTGTAAATGTTGGTTTTGAACCCAAAGTATTGCATTCATGTTAAAACTGAGCTAGCCCATTTTTCTTTTATCATCTATTTTATGTACTATTTTCTTAATGACGTCACTGAAATCAAAGTTAAAGAGTAGACAGTTTTTTTTAACATCCCCACACTCCTTTTAAAAATTACTTTTTATTAAATTACTTACTATTTTTTTAAATACTCCTTGAGCAAATCTTTGAATGGAGATCTTATTATAACAGAGGATAATATTGCAGACATAGACATATGGCGGGCATCAATTACTTACACAAAAATTAAAATTGTTTATAATAATATAATTGCTTTAGGAACCCAAACAATTATTCATGCTTTTATTTTTACAATAGTCTAGTAAATGCAGTTTTTCTTACATCTACGCAATTTTCGTAAACTTCTTTTAACATTTTCATCTAGTGTATCGTGGTATTACAGATAATGATATACTATATTAACCTTAACGTTAACAGGCATGCGTACATACAATAGTTACAATTCAGAATATATTGTTGTTTGATCTATGTTAATAACATTTCTTGGAAATTATTAGTACTTCACCCACCTCGGTGGCGTAGTTGGCTAACGCGCTTGTCATGTTAAGCTCGACTGCTGAGGACGGGGAGATTGAGGTTCGAATCTCGGTCGGGTGAACTGAGGGTAGTTTTTCCTAAATGGTTTTCCACTCTCCCTCCCCGCAAATGCGGGTTCACTTCCTTTAATTCAACCTTCCCAATTCCTAATCCATTAGAGTAATTAGTACTTAAAGCGTATAACCCGAATTGTTGGTTTTGAACCCAAAGTATTGCATTCATGTTAAAACTGAGCTAGCCCATTTTTCTTTTATCATCTATTTTATGTACTATTTTCTTAATGACGTCACTGAAATCAAAGTTAAAGAGTAGACAGTTTTTTTTAACATCCCCACACTCCTTTTAAAAATTACTTTTTATTAAATTACTTACTATTTTTTTAAATACTCCTTGAGCAAATCTTTGAATGGAGATCTTATTATAACAGAGGATAATATTGCAGACATAGACATATGGCGGGCATCAATTACTTACACAAAAATTAAAATTGTTTATAATAATATAATTGCTTTAGGAACCCAAACAATTATTCATGCTTTTATTTTTACAATAGTCTAGTAAATGCAGTTTTTCTTACATCTACGCAATTTTCGTAAACTTCTTTTAACATTTTCATCTAGTGTATCGTGGTATTACAGATAATGATATACTATATTAACCTTAACGTTAACAGGCATGCGTACATACAATAGTTACAATTCAGAATATATTGTTGTTTGATCTATGTTAATAACATTTCTTGGAAATTATTAGTACTTCACCCACCTCGGTGGCGTAGTTGGCTAACGCGCTTGTCATGTTAAGCTCGACTGCTGAGGACGGGGAGATTGAGGTTCGAATCTCGGTCGGGTGAACTGAGGGTAGTTTTTCCTAAATGGTTTTCCACTCTCCCTCCCCGCAAATGCGGGTTCACTTCCTTTAATTCAACCTTCCCAATTCCTAATCCATTAGAGTAATTAGTACTTAAAGCGTATAACCCGAACGGGTAGTAAGACGCGCTGCTAAATATTATTATTATTATTAGTAGTAGTAGTACTTCAACGTCAAGTGTATTGTAGAAAACATGCTAATGTCATTCTAGGGCGTGGTTTGTTCTATGATCTTGAAAGTGCACTTCCAAAACTCCTATTTAGTCTACTTTCCTGAAAATCTTGGGACTGTGAGTGAAGAGCAGGAGGAAAGATTTAAACAAGACATTGAGGAGAGCGAACGCAAATATTATTATAGATTAAACCTCAACATGATGGTGAACTACTGTTGGCTGCTACATAGAGAAAAACTGAACGCTGTCTACAAGAGAAAAAGTTAGAATAGAAATTTTGAGGGGAAAAATAAAAGGCAGTGTAAGGACTTGTAATGCTCAGTAAGTATCCCATCAAATACATTTACACACACACATATATATATATATATATATATAAAACTATTATTTAATTTTTCAAAAATAAATACATTTTAACTAGTATACATATTTAAAAGGATTTTTTCTCATATTTGCATATCCAATTTGAGAAAAATATTTGTGATAGAGAAAGGGGGAGGTTATATTTGAAATCAGCACATCAGAAACCATAATAATCACTCATTACATTGCAGACAATATTTAATAACTCAAATTTTGCAAGTCTGTATAATTTATTGCAAATAATTTTATATGTACTACTATAACTATTCAGATCTCCATGCCCTCGGAATACGATGTGATCAAATGAAACTCTCCCGTCTGGCTATGTGCTGTTACATTTGCAGCGAGCGTTATTTGAAGTTTCGAATCGAGTAGCATTTACTGTTCGATTGACCGTAGTACTGCATTCTACCCTGCGCAAGCTTCCACATATTTTTCATGTTATTCAAACAAACAGTTCGTATAAGCTAATCTTTGCTCGTCACACTCAAGAGTTGAGGATTCATAATCTTTGAGTTTAGTTTTTTAAGATGTCGGCGCCTAAGCTTTGGAGTGTTACTCTTAAAGGGCAATACTCTAATTTATTTCATTTCATAGACCTATGTTCGAAACCAAAAGGTTATAATTTCATAACACGATCTCTAAGTTCCAAATTCGGTGGTAAAACTTCTGAAAGAAGTTGGACCGTTACAAGATTAGGTCTTTTGAGTATTGGTGTGGGGACTTTAGCTGGTGCCGGCTACTCGTATACAAAACTACAACAGGCCAGAGCTCCTGTCATTAACAAAGATTTTGGAGCGCAAGGTCCATTATTGGTGACTCTCCCTCAAGTTGCAGTCTCCAGGCAGGTAAACATTTATTTGTTTTTGGCTGTTTCCATTTTTAGATTGTTATGTAATAGCATCAAATTAAAAAACAAACTTCTAACTATAACACAAAATTTAGAGATGAACACTTGGCATAAATATTAGAAATGTATCTACAACCAACAAATCAAGAATGTTTACATACCAATAAATGGGCCGTGTCTGAATATTCCGTACAAGGGCCGTTGGAAGTTGCAATGGAATAGGCTTAAAGGAAAGGATGGAAGTAATTCTTAAGGGTGGCCGAATAATCTTTTTGATTTACAATTCCACCCCTTACATCGCACATACAATATGCCCTTTTCATGCACTATAGTTAAAATAATGTTTTATGTTGATTGAAAGTATAACAATATTGTGTAGAAATGGAATAAAACATACACAAACTGTTAAATAAAACTAATGTTGAGTTCTTTGTTTATATAGAAATGTTAATCAGCCCAATTTATCTTTATTTCGTGACAATCTCTGTAGAGAGGAAATTACTTTTCAGTATTTTCAGCTCTACACTAAGAATTGTTTGAGAATAATACTCAACCAATAAAAGTAAATTAATTAGGAAAAATAGCTATTTATCCACGGCAGGGCCTACATTAATATTTGTTTCTCTAAATATGCAAAAATATTTTACATATTATTTGTCAGAGCCTATCCTTACAGTTTTGACAGACTTTTTGGTGCGGAATTGTAATTTGTGTGTTTTGTAGTGAATAGTGAAGTATTCATCAGAATTTCTTTCATCAAGAGGTCTAGGCCTACATGTGAATTTATTTTTAAATCCAGGCCTATAATGGCGTTTAACCGAAAATACTTTTTAAACAAAATTGATATTATTTGATTTTTACCACTATAGATTAAACTTACAACACCATGGCCAAAGTATGAACAAAATTCACTCTCTTTGTAATTTATCCAAGGTTTAATAAATAGCCACCAAGAAGCTCTAGCTGTACAATGCTGTCTAACAATATTATGCACCCCAACTTATGCACTTTATGGTGCCACAAACATATTTGATAAAAGTGTACAAGTGTGTTTTTAGCCTACCTACCATAGTTAATAGCTTTGAACATCCTTAGCTTCAAAAGCAGGGCTGGGTCAACTTTAAATATAGCTAAGGTAACTACTTCTTGTTTTTTTGTAGGACAATACTTATTATTCTCAGGGTTATGTCATGTTGACCAAACATGTGATAGAAAGGGGTGAAATTCGTCCAATCTTGTGGACTGGACCAGAGTCCGAGTAAGACCTGTCCCATTTTTCCTTAGATTTGTTGACACACGTACTGGGAAAGAATTGCACAGAGAGTTCATTGAATATTTCTTCCAGACCATCAAACTGGATGGTAGGGAGTTATGCGAGGTTTCTCTCTACAAAGTGGTCGACACCTTTCATGGAATAGCTTAGACTCGGAACTGGCGTCCTTGATCTGTATTAAATTCCACTGGCACACCAAACCAGCGGATGAGCTCTTCTACAATGACCTTAGTTACTGTTGACGCTTTCATATCTGCCATAACATAAGCTTCCATCCATTTGGCGAAGTGGTCAATCACTACAAGAATTTATTTGTTTCCTTAAACTGTCTTTGGCAAGAGTCCCAGAATATCTGCCGCCACAAGCTGGAGGGGGAATCCTGTGAGGTAGGTTCCTAGTGGTCTTCTTAGCTTGTTGTTCGGTGACTTCCTTTAGTCGCACTCAAGCCATTCTCTATACCACAGCTCTACATCATCTGTTATCCTCTGCCAATAAAACCTAGGTTGGATTTTTCTATAACGTCTTTGTAACACCTTGCTATGTGTCATCTGGTGGTGACCGACCAAGGACACCCTTCCTGAGTGAGCCACCGAACACAAATTTTGAGACCCGGTGCTAGATAGTGTTGCCATGAGTTTGGACTAAACTGATTAAAATATTCCTGTTTATTTTAAGTGTGTCTTAGTTTTTCCTTCCTTTTTTTTTAAACATATACATGGCCATGTGTGATCAATTATTTGTCCTGCTTTTTCTATTAAAAAAATATGGTCACAATAAATATAGCCTCAGAGGCTCATAAGCAGGGTCCAGATTTTGATGACATGTCATATTTTTTATTGGTACTTCACAAACAGGGCTCATATAAGAACATAAACTATGTTCATGATCCCCTGGTTGTAGAAATGTAGGTTAAATAGGTTAACTTTTAGGATTTGTTTTATCATTTTGGAATCTTTGGTCATATTATCATGATTTTGATTGGTTTAAAGCTATTATTAGGCATTTATAGGACTTTTTGAGTCATTGTAAGACATTCATGTTGATTAAACTTATTTAGTAGGTACTAGCAATATTTTTCAAACACCCAGTTGTCAGAAAGAGAAGATAATGTATTCCATGAAATTTGTATTCTTTTTGCTTGTTTGATTGTAAAATACACATTCCTGATGAGACTGAAAATAAGATGGAGGGTTGCGTTGGTACGGGGTAGCTATTACTTCTGAAGCAGATATTTATAAATCAAAGATTATATTTAGCAGAATGAAAGAGTTGGTTCGTCAAAGATGTCATTGCATGGATACTGTTTAGTTTACATAAAGCATGTGTTTGATTTAGTTGTGTGCATTTATTACAACTCGTTAATATTTTTAGGTCATCAAAATCCAGGACCTGCTCATTTAAGTTAACAACATTTTGCGTTTTTACACACACAAAAGTGGATGTAGTTTATATTACAGTAACTAGGAAACTAGGAGAAGGCCGACCTTAGGTAAGTCTCATGCATACAATATACTCTGGTAAGCCATTATCTAATTGCCTGTCCTTGTGGCTGACTGATTTTAAAAAAAAAACTCTGGTTCTATTCCCACTGTCAAAAAGAAAGTAATTGTTAACAGGTCCATCCAGACAATCTTGCAGTAAGTGTAACCAACCTAACCAACATGGTATTGTGTTCTGGCAGGTCATCAGCCCCACGGACCACACCGGGCTTCAGCTCGTCTTGTTCCAATACCCCACGTGCCCCTTCTGTTGCAAGGTACGAGCCTTCCTGGACTACTATGGTTTCTCATACGACGTAGTGGAAGTGAACCCGGTGTTGCGGCAACAGATACGCTGGTCCTTGTACAAGAAGGTGCCCATTGTGGTCGCTAAAGTAGAGGGAGGCTATCAGGTAAGAGCTACCAGACTGGAATCACCTGTTGGGCGAAGACTCAAGCTGCACTAGATTATGATATATCACAAAATAGCTGCTTCGGAAATCTAATGATCTAAGTGCATCACACTCGCAATAGACTGGATTGCTGCTGATGATGATGAGATCATGGTTTGGATCATGTTTGGGTGTACTGAGAGTGAATTTTCCTAAACGGTTTTCCACTCTTTCTCTATGCAAATATAGGTACACTTCATCTCAATTCAACCTTTCTCAACCACAACACATGTGGCTAGTTAGTACCTTCATAGGCATACACCCTGAATGGGTAGTTAGATGCTATGCAAAAAAACATTATAAATCACAAATATTTATAAGGCTGTGAATAATGATTCTAACTTTACCTAACTTGCTACAAAATACCAAATTTCAATCAATTCTTATCTTGTAGGACACGTCAGTACTGTGTACCGACTCTGTGTACATACACTTTTCTAGGGGTATTGTTAAGGTTATCACTAATACTGTAATGACTGTATGTTTTGGTTTTTATTTACAGCAACTTAATGACAGCTCTCTGATAGTGTCGTCCCTTGCCTCTTACTTACATGACCCCATGGGGGGTCTTCAGAATCTACTCAAATGCTACCCAACTATCAATTTCAACGATGATGATGGCTCACTACGCAGTGAGATCATGAACAGATATTTCCTCATGTTCCAGGGAGACATCCCAACTGGCAGGACCAAGGAGAACATTATGTAAGTATATAAAATATCACATGTTTCAGACAGCACTAAGGAAAATATTGTCCTGTTCAAAGGAAGAGCACTGATGTAGGAAGTGGGCGGATGACAGGTTGGTCCATGTCTTGTCTCAATATTGTTCTTGTTCCAGAGAAGAGCGGAAATGGAAGAAGTGGGCGGATGACAGGTTGGTCCATGTCTTGTCTCAATATTGTTCTTGTTCCAGAGAAGAGCGGAAGTGGAGGAAGTGGGCGGATGACAGGTTGGTCCATGTCTTGTCTCAATATTGTTCTTGTTCCAGAGAAGAGCGGAAATGGAGGAAGTGGGCGGATGACAGGTTGGTCTATGTCTTGTCTCAATATTGTTCTTGTTCCAGAGAAGAGCGGAAGTGGAGGAAGTGGGCGGATGACAGGTTGGTCCATGTCCTCTCTCCTAATGTCTACCGGACCAAGGAGGAAGCTCTTCAAGCTTTCCATTGGTTCTCAGAGGTGAGTGATGCTGTAGATGTTGCTTGGTGCCAATATCTTTCTAATATTATGACTCATCCTTTATATTTGGTGTCAGGTTGGGGAGTGGGACAAGCACTTCTCTCCCTGGGAGCGATCCCTGGTCATCTATGTGGGGGCCTGCGCCATGTGGCTCATCGGCAAGAGGCTCAAAAAGAGGTAATTTGTTTTTTCCTGCTAACTTACATCTGGTCTGGCTATTATTATCTCGTGACTAGATTACTTACTAGGGGTGGGCTTAGCTTCGAAACTTTGACTTGGCTTAAAAAAAAACTACTTCAAATAATATGCCATTAACAACACTTGCCACTATATCACAGGTAGGCAACACACGCCACTTTGTCACAGGTAGACACTGTCTTTGAAGGAGCAACATTGGAAGAGTAGCGTTTAGAAACATTGCAGACGTTTGATTAACTTTTTTTATGAATTGGTTTGATATTTTACATTAAAATGTTGCTCAGACCAAAATGTAGATGAAATGTATAGTTACATTCCTGGCCAGTTACAACAAAATCAATTTAAAGTGTAAAAATAAAGTTTTGTGTTAAAATTTAGACTACAGAGATTAAATGAAAGGTTAAGAAGAAAAGAATATATATAGTTTTCCCCTAAAAAAACAGAGCATGTTTTGATAGTCAAAACAGCATCATTTATTTGAAATCAGCAACATACCGGTGTTGTCAGTTTGAAAATTCAATCGCTAGTGCACTGCTCGCGTTCTGTTAAACATCTTGCAGTGCAACAGAAATATATCAAAACTAGTACTCTTTATTTCAACCCGCAACTTGTGAGATTTCTTGTAAGTTTTAAAATTAGGGGCCCCTGCCAGAAACCATTGGTTCGCCCTCTACTACAGTCAGGAGATAACACGGGCTTGTCCTCTTCCTCTGTCATTGGTTGGAGTCCCCGCCGAAGGTTCCTGGTAACGTATGTTGGTCATGTGTTGTAGACACAACTTGAAGGATGACGTGCGTGTGTCACTTTATGACGAGTGCAACAACTGGCTGAAAGCCCTGAGGAAACAAGGGACCTCGTATCTAGGGGGCCAGTTTCCTAACCTCGCAGACCTGGCCGTTTTTGGGGTCCTCAACAGTATAGAAGGTTGTTCAGCCTTCCAGGATCTTCTTGACAACACCAGGATAGGAACCTGGTATCAGCTCATGAAGGACCAGTGCCAAGCTCATGCTGGCAGCGCCCTCATGTGACTCTAGTTTGGCTAGTACCCTACCTGGTAGTCATGGAGCTGTGTACACGAAGCTGCTGGTTCTGACAAGCGTTTTAATATGGTTTAGTTAAGAGCATTACCTTTTCTGTTGGAATTTTCTGGAGCATTAGCTGAGCTTTATATCAAGCTAAATAAATTTAAATAAAACATGTTTTTGTATAGGTATGCCTCAATTTTCTTACAAATTGGCATTTGAAGCACTTTTTAGAAAATAAGAAAATATGTTATTGCTGTCAACATTGATAAACTTTTACTATATTATCAGTGTTATTTTATAGGTCTTTATAATATGTATTAAAAGTGACAGCTGTAGATAACATGACTTGATGTATGAATACATTAAAATTGATCTAGCAACTTAGCTGATAGATTTGTCTAGTTGTAAGTAAATTGAGGTATATACCATGTTAGTTTATTTTTATACAGCTATAATTATAAAGTCATAACTAATGATGTAGATAATAAAATTGAGATAGTTACCAATAAATTTAATTTAAAAATGGTTTCTAGTGACAAACATTTGAACTATTTAGTAGCCCCACCACAAAAGTACAAGGTCTACCTAAACAATATTGTATGCAGGCCTGGGCTGTAAATTATCTCCTATCTATTGTCAAGGAGAGGAAATACATTTCAATAAACTATGTTGACAACATTTATAAATAAACAAATTGCCACGTCTTGTTTGCAGCCGGCGGGGTGGTCGGATCAGTTTAGTAAAATGACTTCATCTTCCTCTAATCTACTACCACTCTTCCACCTTTAATTTATTTCATTTTCCTCTCACTTGCACAATTACTGTTATCTACTACTCTCATTTTTTCATGTTTTCTCTTGTGGTTTTTTTCTTACATACTTAATCTCCATGATTCCCCTTGGGATTATTTCCTTCTTATGTACTCCCAACTCTTTCCCCGCTTGGGGACAGCTAGGATGTTCTCCGTGGCTCCCCTCCTTCCTGGTCTCTCGTACACCCATTGTCCAGGCTTTTACAGCGCATGTGACTGTGTTATCTTTATACAACACTTTCTTAGACTTTTATTTCCATAGCAAGTCCCTTATGCATCTGTAGAACATCTGCTTCTCATTAGATCTTCTCTGCTCTCACCCTTCTTCCCATTCACTATTTTATTACTCAGATCTACTCCATCCAGTTGTATAACTTTTCCAGGTCTTATTCGCTTCCTTGTCATTACCAAAAACATTTCACTCTTCACTCTGCTAAATTTCATTCCCCACTATTTAATTTACTAGTTCCATTTCTGTTGCTGTTCCTGTACTACTTCTTCATTATTTCCTCCTTGTGTTTCCTCGCCACTTTATTTGTGACCATTTCCTTTACAAGGAGTAGTGGTGAGAGAGCACTTCCCTGCTTCACTCTCATTTCTTAGTTGGAACCACTCCGTCCACCCTTTATCCGTTTTTACACAACTTATCATCATGCACTCTCTTTACTCTCATCGTTTATCCTCCTACATACATCCTTCACAGCTCTTTACTTCAACCTCTCCCATTCTTCATCCTTGGCACTCAACTTCTTGCCTTTCTTAAATACGGCTCTTTTTTTTCTTGATATTTTAGCCTCCACACTCTTATCCTTCTTTCTTGTTTTGCTACTTTCCTCCAACATCAACATCCCACTATGTCTGCCACGAGCATCAACCTGTGGTCACTATCTAGACACTATCACATAGCATTTACAATCTTCCTTTTCACTTCCTTGTATAGGGAAAAGAAATATACTAACAATCTTTGCTTTCCATCCCAAATGTATCTAGTAATTCTAAGAATGTATGAAAACCTCACATTAAAATTATTTTATTCATAGAAATCGACCGAGTCCACTATTTTACGAATCCTAATCTTCATTTTAACTTGAGTCCCAAATCTTGAATTTGAAACTTTTAAAGACTTAAAAAAATATATAATGAAGTATGAATATAACAGGATAATAGAAACTGTAACTAAATATTAACATTTGCGAGTGGTTGAATCTTATATTTTTCGATTAAAAATCTTAAATTTTCTTTCGAATCCTTGAATATTTAAAAATGTACTATTTTAGTTTAATTGAAACTATTTAGAATTTAATTTAAAAAAGTTGTTTAAGGCTTGTTGCCACTGATAATTGATACATTTTGTTTGTTTTGTCTATTATGTCATAAACAACAAAGGGAACACACTTAGTATATTAATTATATTTATATAATTTTGTCTTTTTTATGAGTTAGTTATTTTCAACTACACCTACACAGGATTTTTATTTATTCCTTTTAACAATTGTTTAAAACTGTTAATTCAAGTCATGGTCTTTATAATTATTATATTTGAAATACTGTTCTGAGATTTTTACTATAAGCAGTATTAGAACTCTTAAACCTTATGTTAGTTTTATTTATGAAAGAACAATAAACAATTAAAGAACAAAGAGCACATGCTCGCCACTCGAGATAAACACCGGAACTAACAAAGACGCTTTGGTGACGTCATCAGAGAAGTGGCTTCATAAATCTAAAAGTAGAATAGTTACTAAACCCGTGTTTGCTGTTACAGGCCTAGTTAAGAGAATGTTCATTTATTATACACAACACCTTATTTATGTATATACCGTATTTTAATGTATTTTGCAAAATAACAATCAAAGTAAATAGGCCTAAGAAAATGTAAGACTGCCAGCCATGTTTAATTTGTGCTAAGAACACAAACGTCACGCTGAATACAATTACAACTGTTGGTACTAAAGTGAATGGTAAAAAAAACTTTGTAATAGCTAACATTTAGTTACTATTTGTACTTTATAGTATTGTATTATATTTCTTCTTATGTTCATAATATTTGTCAGGATTTGAAAGGTTAATTTGAGATTCGTATTTGTAAAATAATGGATTCGAACCAAGTCTGAATATCTAATTATTTTTTTTAATAGCTGAAGAATGGAAACAAAGTAGGAAGAATGGTGGAAGTCAGAGGGAGATGGAGGCATTTTACTAAACTGGCCCGGCCACAGGCTGGAAACAGTTGATGATAATTATTACAGAGCTAAGTCTCGAAGGTGATTTGACTTTTTTTTTTAAGTTGACATTTTCTGAATACACTACTTGTAATTCAAAAAACCAAACACGTTACTCCTGCTACAACATCTAGTCCCCGCCTCACATGTTGACTTGTTGGAATCTTTCTACAACCAATCCAGTTTTAAATAAAGACTTTGTTTCTTTTACCCCACTTTCTTTTAAAATATATGGGCCTTCTTTGATCTAACTGGTCCATAATTTGTGTCATTTGTTATGATATTATTAGCTATGTTTGATTTGATCATGTTAAATTAGCATATTTATTTTAATTTGGCTAAACGTATTTTATATTTGACATAATAATTGATTTAAAGTTTATCTTGAAAATTATTAAAATCAACGAATAATACTTTATATAGATTACTGTGTAATTTCTCTTTACATAATGAATTAAACTAAAAGTATAAAATACAAGTGTATTAAAATGTATTTCCGCTGTGGCAATATGATTTTCCAGTTTTAAAATAACAGTTTTCCTGTTAAAATCAGATTGTATCAAGTTTTGTAAATATTTGTTTAGTTGTACATATGTATATTAAATCAATTAAAGTGGTGCTAAGCTGATCAACCTGCGTGTTTGTGTCACGTTATTATCGGGATAATTCATGGTGAGGGTAGTCCATAATAAAATACAAAGCTCACACTGAGATATATTTTCTAAGGAATGTATTGGACCGAAAACTGTTCATACATCATCATCATCATCATCATGAATAGCTTCCAGCCCCTGACCCGGTCTGGAATTAACTTCTCCGACATATCCTTTATCCCCACCACCACCACCAACAAGACCCAATACTCTCCTCCACACTCCCTCAAGTCACCTGTCCCATGATCTTCCTCTTGACCTACTGCTCCCCACGTCAACATACAACATCATCTTTATCTTCCACGAGCTGTATGATACGGAATTACTGCTCAACACTTTTGAGTTGGACAGAAATGTGGTTGAACTAAATCATGCCTGGGAGGAGAGTTAAAGATGGAATGTGAAGATTGTATGAAAAAATAAAGAGAAGTATTATTTGTTTCTATCCTTCCATGTTGGCTTCCTTCTCTATCACATTCTATCACATGTATTACCTGTACAACCGCGATTGGTATTTTCTCCTCTTTAAGTGAAAATGCTTTAGGGTCATAATAGATGTGTAAAAATAGTTTTTTTTAATTGCTATATTTGAAAGGTGGATAGAAACATATTAAAGGGAATGAACACAATATGACTTTCACAATGAAAAAGAAGTACACAGTTCACACTTTACAATGCTGCCACTGGACAAAGAGATAGTACCTGCCTCTTGAAGAAAATCAATCGCTATCGAGCCAATCCCCTGACCTAGGTTTCATTCTATTGAAACTCATCATCAGGAGGGTGTTGTGAAACGCACAACTCGAGAGGAAAAACAAAAAACTACATTCTTTACATTTTTTCTTTTCACTTTTGTGTTGTTTTTGGTTTCCTCGTTTAGGAAATTGTGTTGTGTGTTTCACACCCCTCCTGGTAAGTTCTGATAGATTGAAACCTAGGCCAGGGGAGTGAGCGGAAATGGTCAATTTTCTTCAAGAGGCAGCCCATTACCTCTTTATCCAGTGGCAGCAGTGTAAAGTGTGAATTGTGTTTGATCCTTTTATTATGTTTCCACCCACCTTTCCTGTACCTTCTTTCAAATTTAACAAAATACCTCGAACGTGAAAAGAGGTTAGCCTTTAAGAGATAATTAACTGTATGGTAATTATTAATGAGTTAATGGTTCATTAATGAAACAGGCACTACTCTAGTAATATACTAGACTGCCTAAGACAATGGGTCGATCCCGGCCGGGTACACTGACGGTTTTACCTAAAGGGTTTTCTACTCTCCTTCCATGCAAATGTGAGTACACTTTCTCTAAATTCAATTTTCCTAATCACTAACATTAATGTAAATAGTACATAGGCCTATAAATTGATAGGATACATTGATAACATAAATATAAATATATCAAATTCCACTTTTACTGATGCACCAAATTACGGAACTGTATGGTCAAATGGGTTAACCTCGGCAGGGTTAGTAAAATGGTCCTTGCTTGTTGGATTAGTGGAGACTTTTAGCTGATTGTTAATATCTTGTGTGCTTATATTGATTCATGGAGGGTACTAGGACAACACTAGTGCTTGTCTATAGAGCACGACAGAGTCTGTATTTGCCAAGATTCAGATCACATAAACTTACATAATCTTCCAACAGACAAGTGCGTTCATTGCCAAGCAAAAATCATATTGAAGCTGAGTTTTGTACACTTTTTGCTAACCTTCATGAATTCATTAGTTCACCCAGTTTTCCAGGGAGATACTGCCATCCATACATACACTACCTAGGACTCAAAACCTTCATCTTTGTGCAATAGGCAAGAGAAAAGGATATAGGGTCTTTTTAAAGTGATCACATTTTTGGGTATGGCCTATTTATTTAACATTTTAGTGAGTAATCCATCAGATATGTACCAATATTGGGTGTTAGGCCTGTCTCGAACAGGCAAAATTTCAGATTTTGTGCAGTCTTTCATGTAGTTATGTATTTTTTTATATATTTTTAAAAACCGAAGGTAGCGTGATTTGTGTCCATGGCTCAAACAGGATATTGAGACTTTTCAGATGTTTCTCATAAACTATATACCCAGGAGATTGGGGTTCAAATCCTGGTCGGGTTTATTGAGATTGATTTCCCCTAAATAGTTTATATGTGTACAACTCGAACAAGTAGTAAGACACAATGTTAAATAAATAAAAATAAATATTTGTTTTTAAATAGTCATACATCTTATTTCAAAATCACTAAATTAAATAGGTGAAATACAATTGGAGTGTGAATGGTGTGAAACTGTCCGGTCATGTGTTATCTGTGGCGCACGGTGGAGTGGAGCTTTTCCTTTCTTGTTTATGTTGTGCAAGCCAGCTGAGTGTAAGTGAGACAGAATCCTCTGTTCTCATTATCCGGGGTGGCTCCAGAAGTCTCGTCAGCGTCAGTCACTACCGTCAAGACGAAAGGTTTGGATGAGGCTGTAAACATTAATAATACTGATATGTAATGGACTCTTTCTCTGTGGTCACAAACAACTTTCATAACTTATCAAGCAAAACTGTTCTTCCTTTGATACTTCTGCTAGCTGGAAAACTAATCAATGGGAATGATATATAAGATCTCTCTTTAAGGCAAACCTCTTTTCACTCTTTGGTTTTAAATAATATAAACTTTTTTCTTACTTGAATTATGGTGCAACAAATGGATAAAGAGCTGGGAGAGAAGTCGTTATAAAGTTATAATCATGAAGGGAAGGGGGTAAAATATAAGTTTTGCTTGGAATTAAACGCCAAAAGATCAAAATCTGTGGAAAGTTGATAGCTTTCGACAAGTAAATCCTTAACTAGAAAGTCAAGTGAGACCTTACTCTATAGAATTTTTTGCAATAAAATGTTTTGAACACATTTTAGTGTAATAATATGCAGCCATTGCTGCAACGATCGCCAAATTTTTTACAAATAATAATTGTTGGAAAAGAATGGAAAGAAAATTGTATATGAGATATCGCCTAGTGTTAATAGAAGCCAGCTGGTACGTCCTTTCCAATTGTTTGTTAACTTCTTTAGCATGTATGATGTCTTCAGTTGTCCACTTGTGACGTACGCTACAGGGTTTACGATATCATCAGTCATTGGTAATTTGTAAACCATTCACAAACTTCTATTGCGCTAGAGAAACTAAGTTACCCTCAGGAAGGGTTTCAGTAACTGATTAAAGTCACACTTTAGATGTTAAAATGCTGCGACCCATGCGTGACTTGAAGGTCATTTCATCTAAACATAATTACTGACCACTCTCCTAGTCAATATGAGATCATTAGTCACAAAACTGTTGTACTTACTTGTGGTGGTGACCAGACCGTTCCCGCAGAACCTGTCAGAGTTGACTGCAACTCCCCCCTGGTAAGGGTTTGGGATGACGATGAAGTCTGTGGTGCAGGAAGTTCCAGTCAGTTGCGCGTCAGCGGTAGCTAGCAACACAACAGTAGCACCTTTACAATATATGAATATATAATTTCCCTTAGCACCGCATCTTACTACCCATTTGGGATATACACACATGTACTCATTACACTAATGTGTACAGAGAATATATGAGATATTAAAGGGAGCAAGACAGATGGTATGAGGCATAAAAAGAGGATGGTGAATAAAATGTTGGAAATGTATGTGGGGAAAAGACTGCATAGCAAGGCCATAGCCAGTAAATAATTTCACAGGAGGGGTGGGGGTGGGGGTTGGTGGGCACATCCCCTAATTGTCAGAAGCTAGAAAAAATTCTAAATGAGAAACAGTTCTTGAAGCTATCTGAAGTGTTTTTTATTGCAACATAGCCCCCTAGCTGCCAGAGGCTAGGACAAATCTAAATATTAAACACCTCTAGAAGCTCTCTGAAGTGCTATTT
>CABEEJ010006163.1:13610-42541 GCA_901482245.1 Timema douglasi | reverse complement strand
TTGGCAGCAGTGTAAAGTGTGAACTGTGTTCTTCTTTTCATTGTAAAGGCCATATTGTGTTTGTCTCCCTTTTATATGTTTCTATCGACCTTTCCTATACCTTCTTCCAAATATTATACTAGACTACTACAAACTCTACCTGAAATCAAAGAGGTTAATTGTGATGATGTGTTGACAGAGGATGCTGGCTTCAAGGTTCTATCAAAGCTAGGAGGTTGGAAAGCTTTTGCTCGATCTGCCAGATTAAAGTCTTTGTCAGAAGGCTCTAACTCGGATAGATGTTTGATCTGTTCGTTTACTGAGACACCATCTTCAGTTTTGAGAACCACACCATTTGGATGGAATTCCTGTATAGCAATTTTTAAATTAGGATAGTGCTAATAATAGTTTAAATGGGGGTGTGTAAGATCCACCTTTTAGTTTTGAGTGAAATGGCTCGAATATATTAAATATTCCTGATGCTGAATCAAAGATAACATATATAGTTCATTGTTTAGGTTCACATATTATATTTTTATTAATTTATTTAATTTTACAAAATTAATAAAATTTACATAATGTCTGTCAAAATGTTTTGCAGAGTTTGCCCTAAGTTTATAAATAAGTTTTTTTTAAAAGTACTTAAAATGACGCAGATTTTTGACATTTTGTAATGTACTCAATGCTAATTAGAGCAAGATATTGAAAATAAATGTGTATTTTAGATGTAAATTATTTTATGGCAACATTTTATTAATGGTAGTATTATTAGAAAAACCGCGGCCAAAGTTGTCTAGTAAGTGAATAGTAGAAGTAAAAGTTATCAGTTCTCCACACCCTTAATTTAATATATAAAATGAATAGATCTAATGTACTGAGAAATACTAACCAGAACAAGAGGCACCTTGTTGTCGACCAGTGTGTCTATGTAGTTTACCAGACGTGGCATGACCTTGTAGTCAGACCAGTAAGCCATGTTAAATTCAAATGCCATAAACGGGAACTGAAACATTTTGACTCCAGTATGAAAATGCTGAAACATGCCTCAATATGCCCAAACCAATGTAAAACACTTCTTTCACAATGACCTATTAGATTCCCTTTCAAACCACATTCCTTCAGCACCGAGTCATTACTGACTGTCCATACGAGTTTTTCCACATACATTTCTTAGATATCTCATTCCAATCACATTAATTTACCTTGCTCTTGTGTTTCTCCTAACAAGCCCACGCTTCACAGCCATAAAACAATGTTGGCGTTAATACACTTTTATATACTGCCATCTTTGCCTCTTTCGATACTTCATTCTTTGCAATAGTCCACATACATCCAACTACTCTTCAAAATGCATTCACCATTTATTCTTCCATTTTTACAAAAACATTCTGCCCAAATACACAAAATCATTCACTTGTTTTAGCAGTTTTCTATTTACACTAAGTTGACAATCATTTTCCGATCCATCTTTATCAAAAATCATCACCTTAGTTTTGGAGACATTTATAGGAAGACCCATTCTGTCTGTCACCACAATCAAACAATTTAATGCATTCTGCAAGTCACTTTGATTCTCAGACATTAATATGGCATAATCTGCATGTAAAAGTACTCTCACATTCTTTATTTGTGAACCAACCAGGTCCTCATAAGAACCCCTCATATATTTATCTTTGGAAAAATTAAACTACCTTGTCTAACATCCTGTTCAATGCCAAACCATTCGCTCAAAGCTCCATCCACCTTAACACACATTTTACTTCCATCATACACCGCCTTAATTGCATATATTAACTAAAACTATTAAACTAAAATGGTATTTTTTACAAATAAGTTAATTGATGCTAAAAAACCGTGTGTCTTCATATTTACACATTTCAAACCACTATCTAGTTATTGATTATAAATTATTTTTACCATATAAACCATATTGACAAGAAAAGAGGCCAAAACTTTTCTCCAAAATCTGCCTTTATAAAATGTTAGGGCAGCCCATACTTTCCACCTTGAATAATATGTAACATGTTTCAAAGCCTTTAAGAAAAAAATGCGCTGGAGATATTTAAATTTAGATCTAAATATAGTTTATAATCACCACAGCAGTGCGCTCTTTACTATTTAACTCCAACCAGGCTATTTAAAAAAAACTGAACCTTGAATATAGCTTTGCGCCAAAAATGATAAAAAGTATTAAATGGTCAAATCGTCTATAGCTTTGTATACATTTCACACATGTTTTCGAAACTTTTCATTGCAGTCACTGACAATGTCAATGTCATTATATTGTGACCACAATTTAAATATTTATTTTTTAATGGTTTGTTAAATCAGAAATGCAAGTTTATATGATTCGAGTCGCAGCTAGGAGCGTGGATATTGGACAAGCACGTGACCTAGCAGAGTGTTCAACCACGGTCAGTAAACAGAGAGCCAGTTGTTCTTCGGGATAATGGTGCTTGAAGCTCACCTTTCTCTGGTAAACAACCATCTCAATCAAAAAGGAACAAGGTGGGAGTTATGAGTGAAATAATAAAGTAGCTAAGCAATATAATAATTAAGAGTTATCAACAAAAATTGAAACAACAATGAAAGACAAACCAATTAGACACCCTTTTCCTTTTGGCCAGTTTACAACGCATGACCAATCATGTAAGCAAAAATCATCTCTTGATCAATGATAACGATAAATGTTATGAAATACTTTAACACTGTGTAACCTATGAATATAAGCCATATGCTACATAAATAAGATATAGTTACAGCATGAATTTCAAAATGTCATTAATATGATATGCAAACACTACTGTATTTCACCGCACAATGGTTGCACCCTGTTTTTTAGTCTTGGTTTATAACATTTCACACCATACTTTTACTTTAAAACAAAAAGTTTGTTAATAAAGTTGTTGAATTTTACTTCTGTTACTGACATAATATCAGGTCATAATATATTCGAGACCATTTATGTTTCATGTTGAACACACCAAAAATTTAGAGTCATATTATATTTAAGGTAGTATTATATTCGGGCCAATATCTTGGAATCTGGCATTTTTCCTATGGAAAATGTTAGGCAGCGCATATAAGATGAAAACAGTTTTTAAAAGGGTAGTTCTAAGAGATAAGCAATGCATTTTATTTGAGCCAATATAGTATAGAGTAAACAATTTCTTTAAAAAAAGCTTCACATAATGGTAGCAACCTACTCCCACCCCCACAATAATTATGCATAAAAATTGTAACGATTATGCAGTGAAATATGGTATATGCAATGTGCATTAAAAGAAGTAAGAAGGAAAGAGGAGTTATTTACTTATTTTCAAAGTGGATTAATTTTCAGACATGAATATTTTTTTTCTACTATCAAAGTGATAATATTTTCAGGTAAATATAGTATATGCATACAAATAAATTCTAAAGCTTAATTATACCTTCTTAAATTCCTCATTGAGGGGTTTCACCATCAGTGACAACGGTATATTTGTGTCAATATTCCCGTAATCCACAAAGAAGACACTGATTACTTCATCCTTAATAGAAAGAACTCTTGCTCGGTAATATTTCATATCGACCAAGTATTGGCAAGCAACCAGGTCTCCTTTCGCTGGAAGTTTTCCCAAACGTAGTTTAACTGAAAATAATAAAAATTACTTGAATTAATAATACAAAATATTAAGAATGCTTGAACACAAACTCACTATGCAGACAGCATAGGCGATTCAACATAAAAACAATTTGAATGTTAACAATCACAATAAAAATAAGTACCTATCATGTACTTTTTCTGAATATGAATATTAATTTTATCCACAAATCTAAATCACTAATCTTAACCTTACTATACATGAACGTAGGTATAAGAAAGAACATTAGGATTAATTAAAAGACAATGTGGCTTTTAGAATTAAAAGAGGAAAATCGTTAACCTCTTACATTGCTGATACTAGAAAAAGAAGTAACGGATACTGCAAGGGGGGAGGGAGGGGGGGGGAAGAAATAAAAAGAAAGGGGAAACCAAAACACTTGAAAGAGAGAAAAACAATATAAAGTATGATAGGACATTTAAATAGGGGCATGTAAAAGGATTGTTTAACTTAAAGGACAAACACAGGAAATGGACAAAATGATGTGAATCTTGGAAATTAACTAGGTCCGTGAGGTTAACATTTTTATATTGGAGTTTTTTTTAAATAATCAATTATGATTTTATTAATGTTGATTCTTGAAAATATAAATAAATAATTTAAATGGTGATCTGAATCTATTTTAAGTTTTAATATCTACCATCAACATCCAGTTAAGTGATAATAACTGAATAATCTGAGGTCTGATAGCTAAGTTTGTTCTAAAGGTAGGGTGGGATAAGCTCCTTATTAGCTCTAAAAGAATTTCAGAACTATATAATTTTACAGAATTTTAGTTTCAAAATTTTTCGAATCAATGAATGAGCCATCTTTAATGATAACACTTAATGACTGCCAGCCTGCAAAGTAGAAAAATTCTACTAGGTAATTTCAAATTAAAATTGTTATATTATAGTTCAAATGGAAACATGTTTATAATAAAAGAAAGATCTAATAAAGGCCATCCAGCGTAAGAGGGGTGGTAGCTACCAGCTAGCAAAAGTTACCAGATCTACTCCCATATATCCATTCATGTGGAGAGGAAAACTACATATAATTCTGAATAACTCAGTGGTAGTAGTACTTTGGCACTCTAAACAAGGGTCCTGAGTTCAAGTCCTGTGTGTAGGTGTCATTTTTCAATAAATATAAATTCAGAACCAGGGATAAGGTTTACTTAGCTTAGGTGACCCCCCCCCTCCCCCATGAAAATGTAAGTCGTATTGGAAAACATGAACAGTTAGCCAGCAAATTTATTTGATAAGATTATTTTAAAACTTATCCCACGATACAAAAAATATTAGAATTTACTTGGAAATTGTGTGGAGAAGTAGTATAAATTATGCCTGAAAGCCCTGAACTGGTTAAAAATAGGTTTTACCATTTGGACAGGACTTGTATGTCAAGAAGATGCAGAGCCAGCAATAGCTCTTGGTATTTTTGTAATGTACAACTTATATTTAGGGACATGCAAAATTTGTGTTTGCGGTAATGCACATGTTTACACAAATTTTACTGATCTTGCACAAATAACATAAATTTAAGTTTTTTTACCAAGTAAACAAAATTTCTTTGCAATTTGGCAAATACATATCTCAATGTAATTTTCAATGTAATAACATTGGCTATAGTGCTATGCGAGGGCTGCTGTTTATACAAATAGAATCAGTTTTTGCAGAGTTGAAAATAGGGTTCTGCGAACTTGTTTTTTTCATTCGAGTAGAGTTGAGTATTTATAACATATCCCGAGCTTGAGTATATTCATAATTTTAAAATGTTAAGAGTATATAGGCCTGTTTGCTTATTTTAAATTTATATATCAAATCTTTAAAATTTGAAATTAAAAAACATATTAAAGCACATGTTCCTAAAAGTTGAATGACCCCCATTTTTTATAATAGTAAATAGGCTACGTTGAAAAAATTGGTTAAGAAACGAAAATATTGGTTTTTAAATCAGATAAAAAAATACGATTTGAAAATAAGAACACCACTTAAATAAAAATATAACTATCCAAACGATTATTAAAAATAGAGCTAATAATTTGAATAGCCTACTTGCATGATGGCTTGACAATGTAGGCCTATAGTAAGACAGTGTAGAAACCCTGTGCAATGCTGTAAAGTAAGTGATAGTGAAGGAAGCCAACATGAAAGGATAGTTAGGCTAGGTTAGGTCTAGATAGGAACAAACACACTTCTCTCTTCGTATCTTCTTAATCTTTTACATTTCCTACGTCTTCAAAACTCCCACAGTTGCAAATTGTTTTTAATTTTAGGAAATATTTATTTTTCACGTGAAAAGACATTAATGAAAAATTGGTTTTAATTAAAAATTAATTTTTCATTAATATCTTTTCATGTGAAAAATAAATATTTCCGAAAATTAAAAACAATGTGTGACTGTAGTAGTTTGAAGACGTGGGAAGTGTAGAAATAAATAAAGAAGTGTGTTTGTTTATAAATAGGCCTAACTGTTATGAATGTTAGGAAATGTGTTGCAAAGTTATTGGCTACATTGAGTCATATGAAGGAGTCGTGAAGGTCACAGTAGGTGTGGACAATATCTGATGGCCATTGAGGAAAGTGAAGCTGTAAAGTATTCGTTACAGAGTATCAAATAGAACATATCAGTTTCCACGCTTGTATCTTGTATAGTGTAGTCTCGAGTGAGTGTCTATAAAATATTATTAACCTTATTCTTAACTTAATTTACCCTATAAGAAAACCTATCATAAACAGTTAGATATTTGAAGTGTTTCATATTTTGTTTATTATTCCTTAGTGTAATCTTGCATGATCACAATATCTGTTCCAATTCCATTCCTCTATGCACAGTTGCACATTTGCGTTGTATGGGCTCTTGCTAGACATGTTTAAATGAATGAGAAATGCATTTTGATTCGATTTTTAATGCTTAAAAAAAGTTGATGTTCATACTTTAAAATTAAAAATAATATTTCTATTAAACAATATTAAATGCTTTTTTTTAGTATAAAATATGGTAAGTTTGGTAATCTGAGTATTCACAGAGCTTAGTTTAACGTTAAAAAACAAATCACCGGATATTTAGGTGTTTTTTATGTTGACTTTAAAAATCATGATTTCTACTTTTACCCATTAGGATACTTAAATTTTGATTTCAATAGATCGATTATTTGATTTTTAAACATTTAAAAAATTTCAAGCTAGGTCCAAGCAATGGCATTAATCTATATGAGCCTTGATACTGTATGGTGAAACATAGAGTGATGATCAATTATTTTGATATTGCTAATTGTAAAAAGTGAAGTTAAAGATATTGTGATTACGAGTTTGACATTGCTAATTGTGAAAGGTTTTGTGCATATTTACATTTGATTTCTCTTCGCATATGTTAATAAATTGTTAAATACTCAATATGAACAAAAAATGTAGACAGTTTTATGCGAGTTACTTAACATTACTGTAACACAGGATTTACTGCCGTGAAACGAATCAAATCAGTCAAAATATAAAGAGGAGAGTAAATTAAATTTTGGGAGCTACCAAACGCCAGGCATAAGTGATCACGTTATTGAATACAGCCAAGGAGAAGGATTTGTCATATGAATTGGCAAAATACAAGCAAGGAGGCAGTTTAGTTACCATATGCAAAAGTTGACTCAAGATTTCTTGTGACTTACAACAATATTCTGACCGACAAAAGAACAAACCTCAAGGGAAATAATCTGGCCACAGTGGCAATTTTTTCATTTGAAAGTGTAAGAAAAGCTTATTTTACAATTAATTTGACACGGAGAAATAAATAAAATCTTCAGTACTCATTTTGGAACAACTCCAGAACACAAATGCATTGCCTTGATTAATAACGGAGCCACTGTATGGGAATAAGATCAAACATCACTGTGTGCTCACCATAATATGCTAGTAGCCTAATATTGGTATATCCAGAAGCGTGCCACTGTCATCTGAACATAAGCCATAAGTTTAAAAAAATGTAAGATGTGATGCTAAAAATAAAGTATGCAAAAATTTAGAATGGGATTAAATTAACCAATTTAGCCTCAATATTTTTACTAGCAACATTTTGTAAATTGTTTAAGCTGAAATTTTTTTCAAAGCAAAGTCAAAGCTGGCATTTGTTTTGAAGCAAAGTTGAAGTTTCAAAGCTTCGAATACCCCTACTTTGCCAGATCCACTAACAAGTAAACATGTAAAACAATCAGCTTTTGTTATTATATAAAGTCAACATAAATGTGACTTACCTTCCTTGCAATGAACATTCAACTCTTCAGAAAACAGTTTGAAGTCTTCGATAAGATTCTTCTCAGCCGGGGTTACAATGATCAAGCCATCTGTGAAACATTGCAATAACATGACCATGTCCCCATTGGACAGGACCCCCTTACTGCGGCTACCTTCTGGTTTTGTTTTCCAGGGGATCATGGCTATCTCGCACAAGGGGGTTTCTTTCAAATCCATGAGAACACATGTCTTTTTATTCCCAAGGAATTTTACATCTTTAAAAAGGAAGGAAGTGCGTTCCTAAAAATAAACAAATATTATCACAAAGTCTTAGTAATTTTAACTCATTTATATACAAAATACAATTTTTTTATACATCTGGAATTGTAAAGAATTAATTCAATTACATAAAAAAACAAAATAAGAAACTCATACCCTAACTTAATTTATATTTAAACTTGAAATTAGCTCCGTTTTTAAGATTAGCCTTTCTTATTAGATCTCAAACTTGATTCTAGATGAAAAATGCTTACTCACACCTCACACACCCCTAGCTTAAAAAATCCTTCTTTCATTTACAAAAAATAAAGTGGTTTGTATCCTGGCATTTCACTGTGACATAGTACACAAGAAAGTTAAAGAGACATTAAAGAGGACAGAGTCAAGTCTGCCTAATGAAGTAAAGAATTCTTTGTTTGATTCCTGAAATGGCAGGAAAAAAAAAATCAATGATGAAATTTGAATTTCCCCTTTCATAGTGATGCATTAACAAACTTTATGTTGTGTCTGTTTTAGAATTAATTTTGTTTGATAGACGTGTACTGATATATTGAGTTTGTTCAAAAGATGCACTTTAAATATCATAGGTTAAATAAATAAACAAGAACAAACAATACATGACTTTACCTTATAGTATTCTAAATAAAACTGCTCCTCAGGGATAAGATAGGTTAAGACGCGGCACTTGATAGCAGCCTTCTGCAGACAAATGCATTTGTTCGCCAGTTTCTTTATGACAGAGACCAACTTGATTGTATCTTGGTCACAAAAGTTGACCATGTAGCCATTAGGCTCCACAGATATCACCATGGCACAGTGGAAGCTTCCTTTAGAAGGTAACATCGCAGCGACAATGTCACCCACACGTGGCCTTAATGTGATTCAAATAAGTAAATGTTAAACAAGATAAAAAAATTTATTAAAACATATTATTTTTAGGCTTTTGTGAACCAAAAATTTTCAATTTGAAATCGAAAATGAAGTCACCTTCTTGCTTGAATTAATTCCAAATCAAATATAATTCTTTGTAGTTCTTAAAAATCTAAAACAAATCAACTATATTGAAATGAAAATGTTTAAAAATTAATAAAAAATGCTATAGTAAGATTTATTGAATTGAGGCTAATGAAAAATCTAAGTCATAAAAACAAAAACCTACTTATGAAGTCAAATAATGTGAGTTGATCTTTTTAAATAAAATTCAAATACGGCCACATGACTTACTTGAGATTGTCAAAGTTTCATACAGCCCTAATAAATGCATCAAATTAATTGCTTTTTTAAAATTTGATTTCAATACTGGATTGAATTTTTATTTTAAAGCAAATGAAAAGTGGATGGATGCTCTTTAATAAATTTCTAATATGAGATAACTCTATAAGGAAAACCTCTTTTCGCTTTATGAGGTAATTGTATTATATTTGGAAGAAAGTACAGGAAAGGTGGATAGAAACATATAAAAGGAACAAACACAATATGGTCTTTACAATGAAAAGAAGAACACAGTTCACACTTTACACTGCTGCCAATGGACAAAGAGGTAATGGATGCCTCTTAAAGAAAATTGATCGTCACCGCCCAATCCCCCGACCTAGGTTTCATTCTATCGGAACTCATCAGGGAGGAGTGTGAAACGCGCAACGCAACTTCCTAAAAGAGAAAACCAAAAAACAGAAAAGAGGAGAAAAAGGAAAATGGTAAAGAATAATAGAACACATAGATAGGAACAAATAAAAGGTATAACAAAAAGGACAAACACAGGAAAAGGACATGGATGCGAATATATAATGATATAACTCTATAAGGAAAACCTCTTTTCGCTTTATGAGGTAATTGTATTATATTTGGAAGAAGGTACAGGAAAGGTGGATAGAAACATATAAAAGGGGGACGAACACAATATGGCCTTTACAATGAAAAGAAGAACACAGTTCACACTTTACACTGCTGCCAATGGACAAAGAGGTAATGGTTGTCTCTTAAAGAAAATTGATCGTCACCGCCCAATCCCCCGACCTAGGTTTCATTCTATCGGAACTCATCAGGGAGGAGTGTGAAACGCGCAACGCAACTTCCTAAAAGAGAAAACCATAAAAAAACAAAAGGGGAGAAAAAGGAAAATGGTAAAGAATGATAGAACACATAGATAGGAACATGTAAAAGGTATAACATAAAGGACAAACACAGGAAAAGGACATTGGATGTGAATATATAATGATATATCTCTATAAGGAAAACCTCTTTTCGCTTTATGAGGTAATCGTATTATATTTGGAAAAAGGTATAGGAAAGGTGGAAAGACACCTCTTTCGCTTTTTGAGGTAGTTTGTAATATATATTTGGAAGAAGGTACAGGAAAAGTGATTAGAAAACATATAAAAGAGAAAAAACACAATATAGCTGTTATAATGGAAATAAGAACACAGCTCACACTTTACAGTGCTGCCACTGGACCAAGAGGTATTGTCTGTCTCGTTATGAAAATTGACTGTCACCACCTAGCCCTCTGATCTAGGTTTCATTCTATCGCATTCAATGTCCTTTTACTGTGTTTGTCAATGATATTCCTTTTACATGTGGGTGTCCTACCATCCTTTACATTTCCCTTTTATCCCTTTTGTGGTTTTTGGTTTTATCTTAAAGAAAGTGGCATTGTGTGTTTCACTCTCTTCCCTGATGAGTTCTAATAAAATGAAACCTAGATCAGAGGGCAAGGTGGTGACAGTCAATTTTCATAACGAGACAGACAATACCTCTTTGTCCAATGGCAAAACTGTAAAGTGTGAACTGTGTTCTTCTTTTCATTGTAACAGCCATATTGTGTTTGTTCTCTTTTATATGTTTCTATCCACCTTTCCTGTACCTTCTTCCAAATATATTACAATGACCTCGTAAAGGGAAAAGAGGTTTTCTTTAGAGTTATATCATTATTAATTTTATAGAGTTAATTTAAATTCACTTACACCCATTATTTTTTCCAGCTTATGGCCTGGGTCAGTATTTTATTCAAGCCATATATTTTCCACTATTGACTTGTAAGGTCTGTAAAATCTAACTTAAGACTATGACGGGCACAGCATCCAGTCCCTGGCCGTTAATTTATTATTGTGAAAGGGTAAACCCACATTTCATCAATGATAAATTGTTTGGTCATGCCAGGAATCAAACTCGGGACTCTTAGCTCAGTAGGCAGACACACTACCGACTGAGCTAAGGTGTGGAATAGTAAATTTAAATGTTGCATTGTATTTTGGAATTATGATTACAAAATACCAGGGATCAATGAGCAAAAGATTTTTTAAATTTCGAAAGCTCGAGTTTTGTGTTAAGCTTGAATTCAATAAATATATAGCCTTTAAAAACAAGCTATATAAATAAAATCCTAGCTAATATTATAAATGCGAATGTGAGTTTGTTTGTTTGTTTGTTTGTTACGCTTTCACGCCTAAACTACTTGACCGATCCTCATGAAATCTTGCATACACGTTGTCATGGGTACAGAATGGACATAAGGTACCTTTCATCCAGAAAAAAAAGTACTGTTCCCGAGGGACACAGAAAAGGACATAAGGTACCTTTCTTCCAGAAAAAAGTACTGTTCCCGAGGGATAGAAAAAAAATAACTTTTAGATGGTCGTTCGGCATAACAACTCGGCCTACTGATATGAACATGAGTTGCAACATGATGCCTGGAGTACAGAAAAAGGGACCTGCGGTGTCCTGGAAGAAAATCTGATGTCCCGAATTAAAATCTGTTCTCGAGTTATTTTAGGCACATCTATCTTAAAATGATTAAAAATGTTTACATTCAGCTAATTAAGCTCTGTCTGTTCACCCCGTTATGGTAAATGACTAAATTTTTGTAAGAAGTTTGGTATTATACTTGATGAACTCAAATAAAAACAATATTTATACTAAAGTGCCTTTAACGTTTAGTACTTAACAACTCGATAGAAGGCGTGGTATCGATTTGTATTATTTAATGTACTAAGATTTCATTACTCCCAAAATCCGATAGATGGCGTTGAGCACATTTTAAAACGCGGTATCGTTTTGTATTATCTATGGCTATTTTAAACTCATAATTGTGAAGTTTGGAGAAAGGGAAGAAAGAGAGTTGGGGGACCGTATCGATGGGAAATAACAATACATGTTTGCGATTCATTTGTTTACAAACATTGATTAGTTACAGTTTATTCATGTGTTTAGTCCTATTTTAATAATAATGTAATTGTTTTACGTTTTCAGTTTATATTGTTCCTTTTTTTCCTTGAGTGATAGTTTATCATTTATTATTTTTAGATTAGTTATATTACTTCTAATTCTATTTTTTTTTACCTTTAAGGCAATAGTTTATTTGTTTTAATTTTAGGTTAGCTATATTTTTTTTCTTAAAAAAGTTTTATTCTTTTTCTTTTTTGAAATGCCTCGCAAACGTAATTCTAACTTATCAAGGAGCTCATTGCGATTGCAATGGCCAAGAACAAGGAGTAAATAAGGGATATTAATTAACTGTAGGTAAAATAAAGATGGAGTGGGAATTTCAATTCGCGGCAAGGCATAACCTATGATTCTACTGACACACACACTCCATTACTTCTTTTCTACTCCTACACTTAATCCTTAGTTATATTGTGTAGTTTGTATGTTTCTTTTATCTCTACCTGTAATGACCAACAACCTGAATAAGTTCATCGTTTTTATTTTCATACTTCCTGGGTCGACCGACAACCTGAATTTATTGACAAAATAAACATCAACGTGAGCGAAGCCGCGGGCAAAAGCTAGTAATTATTAAAATAAAAAGGTGAATAGGAACATATTAAAGGAACTAACACAATATGAGTTTTACAGTGAATAAAAACAACATAGACACACTCTACATCGCTGCCACTGGATTAAGAGGTGATTGCTGCCTCTTAAAGAAAATCGATTGTTAATGCCCAATCCCCCGATCTAGATTTCATTCTACCGGAACTAGGATGGATGGAGTATATATAATAAAACTACCCCATCAAGTGAAAGTTTTTCTTAGAGAAAAACTTTGTAGTGAAAAGATTCGAATTGCATTCAAAATTTCAAATCTATAAATTAATACTTGCTTAACAAATTAATACAATCAGTCTAGAAACCAATTTGCGTAAAATAGAGAATGGATAAATTAACTCAAGTTCAAGGTCATAAAAGAATTACATGGGTGACAGTTGTTTGCAAAAGAGAATGTATTTTATTTAAAAAAAGAAGATAAGACCAACCTTTTGAATATATTAGTCAACCTTTGCACTACAATTGAAAAAAAATGAAGTGATCTTTATTTGATGTTTTACGTTTTGAGGTTAAGGCTATATATGTATTTATTTTTAATAAAGCTAAAATTTGTCAAAAATTATAAACATCTTTTTAAATATTTGGTGATTGGATTGGATTGAATTGGATTCAGAAACTTAACAGATTTGATTTGAAATATCATAGTAATCCTAAAATAAAATATGATTCATATCTGAAACTTTTATAAATAAAATCTTCAAGCCAATTTTTTTAACAATGGGATTCGATTCAATAAAATAAATTTAGCAGGATACTTGATTAGGATTCTATTTAAAATTTATTTTAGGTGTGAAATTAGATGCACATATTTTTTTAAGTGTGAGATTCAATTTGGCTTCAATTCGAGTTGGTTAGGCAAGATTTGGATTAGATTCAAAATTTACAATTATGGATTCGCACTGGCTTAAGATGCTACTAAAATATTTAACAAACAAGTCAGACAAGTAGAAAGAAGAGCAAACAATAGTCCTCCATTACACAATACAGCACGGAAATAACCTTATATTGCAAAAAGCTATAAATTTGTCTAGTTTGTTAAGACTTGGACTCGAAATTCAAGTATTCCCAGATACCTACAAAACAAAAAGTTAACAGGTGTATATATATATATATATATATATATGGGTTAGTTTTGAACAGATAATATACTCACACAAAGGAGATGTCAAGATAAGGTAGTTTTCCTCCTTCCTTGGTCAGCTCCAAAATCATCTCATAGTGGGCAATACAGTCTTTGCCCTTGGTCACTATACTTGCGACAAAATGGTTGCTATATAGCTTTAAGATCTCCAGAACTCCCGTTGCGCCCGGCACCACATACTCGGTGAAACTGTTGTGAACACTGGGTGGCACAGGAATAGTTTTAATAGAAACATAAGGGCATTCAGAAATAATATATACTGATACTGCTTTTGTGTCTGATCCGTGAAGAGGAATGGGAGCTTTAATTTATCATTCACGGTAAAAATTTAATACATTTAGGGATTAATTTTCTCGTTTAGGGAATCTTTTTAATATACTTTGTTGACAAAAAAAAATCCGGTAAAATAATGATTAAAAGAGTATAAAATGTGCCAAGAGCGATTAAAAAAGTATTATGTTTAATAGCAAGGGGTGGTGTGAAAGATTATTTTGCAATAGAGGAATTGCAACAGCACTAGTGCGGAAAGGGGAAAACCACATGTTTAACAACAAGGGGTATTGTGAAAGGTTTTTTTTATAGAGGAAATGCAACAGCACTGTGGTTAAAATGTCCAGAGCACCCAGTTAAAATTCAAACTTTAGTTATCAATTCACCACTTAATTGATTATAATAAATTTATGAAAATACATTTTAGGGCGACCACTGAAATTCTAGAATAAAATTGCAGCATAATTCTAGTTTTGTATATATGCGCACATAATGAATGCACACACCTATTTTTTAAAAGGATTTCTAATGCCGTTCAGTTGTCAAATTTTTGAATGGCTCTATATGTAAATGTTTTACAAAAGGTATGCCGAGTACCCTGAAAAATTTTAGTATTTGGGTAGTTTATTTTTATTAAGTCTGTGCGGGAATGACTTTGGGAAATAACAATTTCTCAATAAACAGGACAAGAAAATTTTTGAAATAGTTTTCCAATTTAAGCTTATATTTATAATTTAGTCCGAACTTAACCTTCCTATTCAATCAGAACGGAATCAAAATGCGTAGGTGCAAATAAGGTGTTAACAACTAGGAAAACCAAAAGATAAATTATTTTTTTAAATATTAGTTATAGAACGTAAGTGTGAATTTTAAAGGCTACTTACATAATAATAAACATATTTAAACCAATATGAATAGATAAAAGTGAGCCACAGTCTTGCCCATAATAATATCAAAAATCTTTCTCAAATGAGCCAGTGTTCCTAGTACATCTTATAGTTATTAAACTTCTCACAAAGCGCACTTTTCTACTCCAAAAGTATTTGTATATTCACTGTCTATGCTGGCATGATACTAAAGCAAATTGACACCATTGCAAATAATAAAATTAATGTAGATGTTTATTGACACAAATTAGTGTGGTGTTGATATTTAAAAGTAACTTTTGTCATCAATTTGCGATATAAATATATTTTCCTGGATTATATCTATTCAAGAATAAATATTATCAATTGTAGGTATTGTAGTTATGTTATTTAAAGGTGCTCAGTTGTGTTGACTCTACTAGATAGGCAGGGTGTCTCAAAAATTAGTTGATAAAACAATTCTATTTTGTCTCAACACACCCATGTGTAAAGAAAGTCAAAGATTTTAAGATACTACAATGTACTTAACTGTACTGATATTAATTATAATGTAATAAGTAAAAGTTTGTGAAGACATGTCTCACGTTATTTCGGTGTCTCTAACAATTGTCTATACTTTGTTGGCAAATATTAAATGGTGAGCCCATTTTTAATTCAATAATATAACGATTGAGTTGTACAAGGCTTTCAAAAACAGATGTCAAATGTGAAATCTCACTCTGGATCTATTTGAGGGTCTTAGACTCATCTTTCACTTTTCTACACTTCCCTATACAAGTAATCAATGAATGCATTTTAGCCTCATAATAGAAGTTACAATTTGGTTTTGATTACAATATGAAATACATTAATACAACTTGAAAATTATAATTTGAGCAAATGAAATGGGGGACAAGTAGGCAATCTTACATTAGAAAATATGTTTCAAAGAATCGTCAGCACTTGGCTCTACAAACTAAACTTATAATTACACTTGCCATTTGCCAGGAAGACCAAGAGTTTCTTCAGTCTTATCAGTCAGAGTAGCTGGGCCTTCTGCAGCTTCCGCCAATGTCTAGACAGAGCAATGCTTAGTTAATATTACATAAATATTTGAAAACTTAAGAAATACGATCATTACCAGGGGTTGCTAAAAAGGAATGACTCTCTTGAATTTTTGAAAGGAAGTGGGTGTATATTAGTTAATAAAACCAAGAGTTACCTTCCTGGTACTTTACTGTTCACCTCTATTAAGTTATATTTTCCACATAATCACCCTTGCAGTCAACACATGTTTGAGAACATTCTAATAGTTTGATGACTATGTCATGATAGAATTTTATATATTGATGACATAACCCCAACTTCACCTAATACTTGACTTCATCTTCCAATCCAAGGTGATGTCCTAAAAGGTGTTCCTTAAGTTTTTGAATGAGATGAAAATCGGACGGGGCCAAGTCTGGGCTTTACACTGGGTGATCCAAGAATATGGAACCAAGGCATCGAATCCCTGTAGTTAAACTCACACTGGTGTGGGGTTGTGCTTTAAGTTATCTCTGTGTTTCAGAGTAACTTTCAGAATTGATAGTTTTGCATCTAGGTCTGAGTTATGAATGAACCAAACCTACAACATCTCAGAAAATCATGGGCATGACAATGCATTCTTTAATATTTTTTTGTTCCTGTGATCCTTTTTTGGTGGTACTCCATGTACATTTTCTGTTCTCTGGCTCAAAACAATGCACCCAGCTCTCCTCAACCTGGATGATGTCCAGTAATTCTTCGCCTCCACACCCATGGCGGAACAAAAACTGTTGACTAATGTCAGCCTGCTTTTGTTTCATTTCGGGAGTGAGTATTCAAAGTGCCCATTGGGCACACACCTTTCAATAGTCCAGATCTACAATCTGTAGAGTATGACGTCACCCTCGCTGTTGAACTCTGAGCCTGCCAGGTGTGGCGTGGAGGGCAGGTCATGTGATCTTGTGAGTGGCAGCTCGGTTCAACAGACACTTACTTTTTTGTGAACACTCGGTTCGGTAACTTAGTTCAGATCAGCTGAACATGAGCGTGCTTCCTTGCACCTCTAGCCAAACACTTCTATCAGAGATAGTTCTTTGTGGATCATTTTTGTGTCTGTAACGTCAAACTGTAAGCTCGTTATGTTCAACGAAGACTTCAGTTAGCAATTAATAAACCTTCAATAACCTGGCATCAAGCATTCTTCTTTATTAATCACTGATTATAACCAAAATCAGTACGCTTCCAGTAACACCAAGTGGTTGATATGTGTAATCAACAAAAGAACAGACAAGAAGGAGGTAACAACAAGCTTTCAACAGAACAACTAGGATATAGGAAAGGTTTCAAATCACTCTATTGAAATGCCAAATTTGTCAGCCAGTTATTGTTGAGAAACATGGCGATTCTGACTGAGTTTAACAACACAATTCCAGTGAGCCTCATCATTAGTGGTTTGTGGCCTTTAGCTCTGGTGTTTGTCCCTCAGGCTGAGAGTGACCCATTCAAGCTTTCCCTCACAAACACGTGAAGCCCAACATCAAACAGTACTTATGTCTACACATTCCTCCCTATTAACAATCATCATACTCAAATGAGTATCAATCGAAGGCAAGTTTTCTTCAGTTAAGAAATCAATCACTGCAAGTTGTTTCTTACGCTCCATGTTTATGACCGAAATTCAGAGATTTCTAGTGAAAAAATTGGAAACTTGGCTCCGCAAGGCAGGAAATACTAGATATTTGAATGCATTTATGTTTGTACTCCTACATCTGTTTATCTGATAGTAAATAAATAGGAGGCATTACGTTTTAGCATAACCCAGTCACCCACAGTACATATTTAAAATCAAATGCAAAAGTTAGGATTATTTTTTTAAGTATTGAAAATAGAATAAACAATATATTGAAACATACAGTGGAGCGTCGTTAATCCGGATCGATCGGGACCGGGACCCACCCGGATTTTCAAATGTGTTTTCAATAACTGTATACGTGTGAACCTTCTTCAGAATCTAGTTTTGAAACAAAACGTTGCAAACTGTCTTTCTTTGCTTTAATGTCACTAATGGTTGAAGTTCCCACACCATATATTTTAGCGAGAGATGCACCACTTTCCCTTTTAGACAGTCTTTGTAGAATTTCTAACTTATCCTCTATAGATAAAAATGTATGTTTCCTTTTATTTGATAATGATGACATGATTAACAAAGTAAAAATATGTTCTGTTTTAACTCACACACTAACACGTCACAAGGCAACTATACCACTGCTGTAAAGTTTGTAAATGATAGCACAGAACTGAGCCGAGCACGTGACCAAGGAGAGGTGACTGGCTATGTCGTTGAACTCTCAAGGACACCTTCCACTACCTCCCCTACCTGCTCTCACCACCAATCCGGATTTTTGACGTCCGGAATTCCGACGCTCTACTGTATTAGAGAGGTGATAAAATTATAATATTCAATTTTAAGTCGAGTCAAACCAGATGAATTAAAGAAAATGTATAAAGATAAAATACTAACAGGCTCTAAATTATTCAATTTGGTGAAATTATGCTTTTTCGAATTCCCCTATGCTTCTCTTAGAGAAGTGGTTCTCAAATTGTGTTCTGTGGGAACACCCGTGGGTCGTGACAGAGACAAAAAAGAGCGGAAATTTGAATATTATGTAAAAGACTTAAATAATACAAAGATTGAAAGGCTAGATATTCTTGAGTTAACAATACTCTATACCAAAAGTAGTGTTATGTGCGAAATGTGTATCAAAGCTAAATAAAAAAGTGTACATTTTGCTTCTTGATAAACACAAATAAAGATAATAAGGTAGGTAGTGTATTAAGGTAGGTGGTCCGAATTTGCATAAAATGCTTATCGAGTGGATCACCATTGAGAAAAACAATTTAGAGCATATACACACAGGGTACTTTATATCCCCACTAGTTTTTACACAACTATGATAAGTTATAAGCTGTAAAAATTCACACACACACACACACACGTCAGTCTTCACGTATGGAATTTCCATATGGGCCGATGTACTGACGCTCCAGGAGTCCCGCCGTAAAGTGGCACCAGTCTACCGGCTGAGCCCTTTACGAATAGCAAGTGCGTTCCGCATGGTATTAGAAGATGCGGTGTGCGTTATCGCCGGAGTGCTACAGATTGAGGTCTTGGCGGAAGACCCTGCATCGTCGCAAAGGTCTAACATCACTGAGCGCAGAGGAGTTGAAGAGGCAGGAGCGGCGAAGCAGTCTCCAAAGCTGGCAGCGGCTGTGGGATGCCTTCACCAAGGGGAGATGGACTTACCGTTTGATTCCCGAAGTGGATAGGTGGTACAATCGCAGCCACGGAGCTGTCAATTACTACTTGACACATGATCACGGGACGCGGGTACTTTCGGGCATACCTATACAAGTTTAAGTATGAGGATTCCCCGGAGTGCCCCACCTGTCGTGGAGTGTAGGAGAATGCTGAGCATGTGTTCTTCACGTGTCCTTGGTATGATACCCAGCGTGAAAACCTGGAGGTCACAGTAGAGGGAAAGATTATACCGGAAAACTTAGGGGATATGATGCTGTCATCAGAGGCAGCGTGGAAGGCGACAAGCACGTTCTCGACGGAAGTCCTCAAGGGTCTGTCATGAAGAGCAGGAAAAAAGAATCAGAAGGAAGGAGCCTAGGACATCCCTAATCCCACCGCCAACATCTAGGTGGGAACGGGGAAGTAGGAGAGGTCAAATCACAGAAGGAAGAGCGGAACAACAGCTAATGCCTCCCCCCACGAAGTAATACCTAACGGTGGTTCCGTGAGGTAATAACAGGGTGAGGAGAAGAGGGTCAGGTTTTTTAGTCGGTAGGGGTTTGGTCAAGCCTAAGCACGCCGCAAGTCTTGGCAGCTTGTGGGCACTCTAACATCCAAACCGAGTCCGACACACTGTGTGTAAAAGCATCCCCCCCTCCCCCAAAAAAAATAAAAAATAAACACACACACATATATCTTCACTTGCTCTGCATAGATTATTTTATATGGTAAACTGCAATTGATCAAATTTATCAACTGATATTGGCACAATCGTCCAAGGATAGTGTTTTTATTATCATGCTTATATTTTACGCTGATAATTCAGAATCTATAGATATATTTTAAATTTTCAAGTCATGAAGCTTGTAACGGTCTGCGGATTAATTCCCCGTTCTTGGGAACCATTTGTAACAGTCTGCGGGTTATTTTCCCGCGATTGGAAATCTATTGTCGTGACCGGTATTTTCTTTACACATTCCTGCTAATTGTGATATAAAGATTTTCTAATTTAAACAAGTTTTATACATGTTATTGTGTATTATTTTTATTTATAAATTAAAGATACCACTTTGTTTAAATTATCGATAAAAGTACATGCTTGAAAGTTGCATTTATCATAGCAACATTACCACGTAGGCTCACACACGTCTCATCTCAAATTGACAGTTAACAGCTCTGTCCAGTTCATAAAATAAAGACTAATCATTTGGCTTCACTTTGAAATTGTGACCGAGAGCTGCTGATCTCTGGCGGACACAAGTAAAACTGTTTCTAGAAAAAAGAAACAAAATACCAAAGTTTTCAAACTAAGCATATTGCCATCTCTCTCGCACCTACACAGAGAGGTTTTTTCCTTAATTATTATTAGAGGTGTAAACAAGTAAACCAATTGTTCTTGACGGCAGCTGCTTTGCACGTGTTGAAAGTGCGACAACAACAGTACAGTCACGGACTAATAAAATTGACACAATATAACTTTACTTACTCCAGAAAGCAATGCAACAAAAAAGGATCATTTCAAGCTATAATTCATAGTCAAAACAAAAATATTTACATACAATCTCTTGCATGTAAACCTAAGCTCTTTATCGCTGCATTAGATATTTTATTTTATAATAAACTGCAAAACCAACATTTTAAACAAAATGAGCCATTGAATTTTCTTTACCTTACGGCTTATTTCAAATCATGAAATACTTGATAAATATATTAGAGATAAAGATTTCCTCAGGTAATAAAGTTAAACACTATCAAAAACAATATTAGATGGGGCAGTATGATTTTATTTGCTGTGGATTTATATAAAAAAAACTCCATCATATTATGGCTATAAGTAACGCAGTTCTAATTGAATAAAAGTTGTATACCAACCTAATATGTAATATTACCTACATCTTTCAGTACAAGCTGAGGCCCGGACATGTGCACAGCATTTTGCTGTTTTTAAAATAATTTTTGTTTTGGATTTAAGTTATATATATTTTATGTGCCCCTATTTTTTCTGTTGGCTGAATTAATTAAACCATTTTTTATTTACGTAATCGTAACTTATTCACACAGCAAAAACAACGAATATGTCCAAGATAATGCATCATAATTGTGCTATTGAGTACTCTAGGGGTTGCACATAACCACATTCAGTAATCATGTGTTTTTCTTTTCTTCACGGTGTGTGACGTCAGCTGCATGCCGATTAATGAGTACTCCAAGATCCACTCAATCGATCGCTCACTTGTGGAGTGAAAGTGAAGTAAAAATGTTAATTGCTCTTTATGAGGAAAATGAAGTTTACAATTTAAAGATAGGTTAAAAAACATGATGCCTTACAAGCAATAGCAAACAAGTTCTACACCAACCTGGTGAAAATAACTAGAAAAATGCACAACCCACAGTCAATTTAATCAAGAATTAATGTAAAATAAGTTAAAAAAAAGTGTTACTGGATCCACTCCTTAAACCAGCATTGCGTTTCTTTCAATCTATTTCTGTTAATATAAGCGCTTTGGTTTAGGATTAATAATGCAGCAGCATTTGTGACATGTCTGATACGAGGCATTATTCCAAAATGAATGAAACAAACCTTGCATGAGCAATTCCTATTTTAAGTGTAAACAGCTTTGTGAGAACTCTCGCAAGTCATTTGCCAACAAACTCTCCTGACAGATCTGCAGCAATTTATTGCTGCTGATAAAACCAGACCTGGACACCACTCACAGGAGAACTGTCAAAATTCACTTGCCAGTGTAACTGTATCCTAATATATTATGGCTCAAAAGTTGATACATAATCCTCTAAGCAAAAAATATATTTTATAAATAAGTAATTTTAGAGGCTTACCACATATAACGCTGCAGACAACTGACTGTCTGTGTAGGTCACTCCATTAACACGTACAAAAGCTACACCATCAGATGCAATGTCTATACGTTTGATTGAAATATCTTTGCCTTCCTTTAAGTTATGATATTCCTGAGGAGTGCCATACTCTAGCCGCACTCTAATTGCCTAAAAGAGAATAAAATAAAACAAAGGAATAAACTTGTCCAGAAAAACAAACACGTCAAGAAATTAGTATAAAACTGGGTAAAATCATTTTTTTTCTTAAATCCTAACCTCCCCATTACATATAAATACCAAGTCAAAATGCTAGAAAACATGATAAGCATAAGATGTTTACTTTCCCCACAATGGTTTAGTTTGTTTTCTTTAAATTTTGATTTTGTTGACAGTTTCTTTTACTTGTTAAAATAAATGTAATTTTTGCTAAACTTTTTTTTATTACATGTGAATTAACATTTAATCAAATTGTTTGAGTTTTAGAAAGTATTTGTAAAAAAAAAAGTGCACCTAGTTTTATCGTTATTAAAGGTAATATTAATTATAAAATAATATATCACAAAAAATATATACAATTAGAGTTTAGAACAAGCCCCCAAAAAGCATTATATAAACATTACATAATGGTCTATTGCAGGAGTCCCCAATATTTTTTGATGGAGGTCCGTTTTAAAAACTCGACATTCTTCTGCAGTCCGGCAACACTTTAACAGTGACTCAAGTTCAAGCCCTATAGGCCTATACAAATTTAAAAACGCGATTTTCTTTGGTCATTTTACTTATTTATTATCGCTGGCCTTCAGTGTCTACTACCTGTCCACAACCAAAATAGCATCATTTCTTCTGTTTATCACTATCTCGTCAAGGTCCTTAAAAATGTGTTTGGGTCCGCCATTTAGTGACTGCCGGTCTATTGTATTAGACAAACTCACCAACTCAACAAAATAACCTTCCATCATGAGTGTCATTATTCACTGAACAGGTGTTTAACTTAAAACACTATATGATAAAGTACAATAAATTTTTTATTTTATAATTTGTTTTCACATGTTAGTTTATATGTTATGATTAGAGACTAGTCCTTACTAACAAAGCTAATATTCCACAGATGTAGAATGTAAAGCAACAGTTAACTAAGGGTAGAAATATGAATGAAGTACTTTACTCAACTCACTAGTTGGGGTGACATCTAACACAAGAAAACAGTGACATTGGCACACAATTTTTTTTCCCCCACTGACTAAATAAGATCTGACACTTGTTTTTAATTAATTTCAGTACACTATTTCAAATATGACACTATTTTTTTTTGTATCAAGTCAAACTTTTGAGCTATCCCATTCTGTGTTTATTGCCATGATCTCGTATGATTCAAACTTTTTAGTACACAATTTGTGAGAGAGTTGCTAATAAAACTCTGAAAAAATTATAAGTTACTCACCACCAGATCCTTATGTTAGGAAAATTGTTCTCATTCAAATAATTTGCATAGCAAGTGAAATAATTGTGAATATTATCATTAAAACTATTTTTTAAACAAAGGCCTATAACACACTGCTTATTTGATTAAAACTTCTGTGGCTGCCAGGATAACTGTTAAAAGATTTATTTAGTAGAGTAACTTCATGATTCTATGTGACCTTGGCCTGGCTAGATGCCTGCCAATAGAGGGCCTCCTTCATGCCAATTATCTCGCTCCAAGCACCACGCTCAAGTTATTGTTTGTCTAGAGTTTCACCTAGCACATATGTTTACAGCTTGCATATTATTGACCGGTTCTCTAAAGGATTTCACTTGAATATTACAATTTTATCTATACCATATTTATGGAACATCCCATATATTTGAATTATGACCCTGGCATTGTTACATTTTAGCAAAACTAAACCTTCTGTTTGTTGAACTTGGCATCATGTCTGGAAGACCGAATTGTTTGAACAATCCAGTTTCTTTTTGCTATATATGTGGAAGTTTACTATAACCAATCAAAGAAAGTACTTGTGACTTGGTGAAGAAAAATTACTTTCACATAAAGATGGGTGATCAAGACAAGTCTTGGGCTCCACACACAGTTTGCAAGCCCTGTATAGAAAATTTAAGACGGTGGACAAAAGGTAAGCGAAATAAACAAGCATCTAGTATACCAATGATATGGTGAGAGCCGAAAAATCATGTATGAGTTGCTATTTTTGCCTAGTTCAAACTTTAGGCTAAATAGAATAAAAAATAAAATACACTCAAGCCTTAAATCATCAATCTGCCCAGTTGCTAATTTCAATGACCTACCTGTGCTTGTTTTAACGTACTTTCCATGATTTGAGGAAGTTGAACATGATGTGGTTTTTGAAGATGATGATGATACTGGTTCATGTTCTAACTCAGGGGAGAAACTTTTTAATCAGGAAGAGCTGAATGATTTAGTATGACATTTGAGCCTTTCTAAAGAGTTGTTTGAACTACTAGCTTCAAGATTTAAAAAAAATACTTAGTTGAAAGTGGTTTAGTTTAATGTGATGATGTGTCAGGTTTGTTAAACGCAATGGGCGTAAGATACAATTCAAATGAGTGGTGCCGGTTTTTGGATAGTTCTGGATCATCTGTGTGGATCTAAAAGTGGTTAACATTTTTCTTGCCCAACAAGGAGGATACACTGAATATACATTTATCTTGTGTTTCTGGGTTGGGCTAGGGACAAATATTGGACTCAGAAGAACTATATCTTTAAAAGTTGGGGGGGGGGAAATGTAATAGCCCAGCCTTATGTAGATATAAAACTTAATTTTCTCAACAGCCATCTTGATGGATTTCCTAAGAATCTATATGATGTGAATGATGAACAAGGTGGAAGGTTATAATAAGATTTAAAAATAATGGAAGAGCAATACCAAGGAAAGTGGGACACTCATGTGATGTTCGGTTATTGTTGGAAGTTCTAAGGCAGTGGTTCTTAACCTTTTACTACTCACGACCCCCTAAATACCATAACATATGTTTGCGCCCCCTAGTTTTTACTAACATATTGATCAATAAGATTTATTCTAAAATAGTGGCTTTAATTACTTATTATAAAAAAAAATTAACTTACTTAAATGTAGTAAGACGCGGTGCTAATAATAATAATAATAATAATTCTTGTCATACAGTGTATAACCTGAACAAAATATCTATAATTAGGATTTTGTGCTAAACTTTTATGATTTATTACTCGAAAAAACATAATACAGTTTACTTATTCATCCAAAACACTCCCTTATATCCATTTGGATACAAATCATTAAAACTCTTTTAAAAATATTACAAATTTTTGAAAAATCAGATATGGGTTTAACTACTCTTGAATGGCTTTTTACTAAAAAAAAAGTATAGTGTTATTTGTCATGTTAAACATTACCGAAATATCCATTTGGAAACAAATTGTTAAAATAATTCTTTAAAGATTACAAGCTTTTGAAAAATAAGTCTTGGATAAACTACCCTTAAACGACTGTTAATACAAAAATAAATTATAGTGTTATTTTGGGTGTAAGAAATTTCCAAGATAGCAAATTGGAACCAAATCATTAGAGCTGCTTTAGAAATATTTCACATATAATAAAGAAAAGTAATCTACCATTTGACATACACTCCCTAGATACTAATTTGGAATCAAATCGTTTAAACCAGTTTTAAAATATTTTAAGTTTTTGAAAAATCAGTCATGGGTAAATTACCCTTAAACGACTTTTTATTCAAAAAATGAGTTTAAAGTATTATGTGTCATGTTAGACATTCCCCAGATACCAACTAGAATATTTATATACAATTCCGATTTCAATTCTTTTCATGATTACAATAATTTCTCTAGTTATGTGAAAGTAAAAAAAAAACCTGTACTTAACAATAACTCTTGTATAAATAATCTTATTCTAACAGTTTCAGTAAGTTAAGATTAAATGATTGCGCTGTTTATAAATTTAAATATAAGTGTATAAGTTTAGCTATTGTTGGTGTAATGTAGATATTTATTTTAAGATTTCGCCTTATATAATGTCAAAAAGCTAAATAAGAAGATTTGGGTTGTTACTCTCATTATGTCCTGACCTGATTCCGAAATCAAATTGTGAATACATTTATTTATTTTACTTTAACATTAATATAGTATATACCTTATCTTTTGAGATCCAAAAGTACATACTAGTTTAGTTTTTCTTCATAAATATAATATTTTACTTGATAAATAAAGTTTCTTCTAGGTTTTCTTATTGTTTGCCATTTTTTGAAAACACTGATGCATCATTTGAAGGGGTGCAAGTCAACTAATCGACAAAAAAGAGGTAAAAGTCATCAATATGCAGAAGCAACATGTTGCAAGTGGTCGACAAGCGTAGGACCATGACATCTACACTCAACCCGTCGACAGATATTTTTAAGGCTGGTTGGGTCAAGTCATCGACACTAATTGGACCAACTCGTCGACAAGCTCCAGTATAGGAGGGTCAAGTCATCGACAGTCAACCCATATAGGTGGATCAAGGGGTAAACATGACTTGGACCATCTTGTAGAAAAACTCCAGGATATAAGGGTCAAGTCATCAAAACGACTTGGGCCAACTCATCGACCAACTCCAGGATATAAGAGCCAAGTCATCGAAATCACTTGGGTCAATTCATCGACAAGCTCCGGTATAGTAGGTTTAAGTCCTCAACACTACTTAGACCAACTCATCAATAAGCTCAGGTATTGGAGGGTCAAGTCATCGACACAATAATAATACATCCTATCAATAACTATTTTGTAATATAATATTGTATACAAACAAAACTTTCTTAAAGGTAATGTTTAAAATCTCGATTTGATTTTATCTTATATTTACATATACAAATATTCATACAAATAAATTAATTATCCTACTAAAAGGTAGCTTAAAATAAAGAGTAGACAGGGAAATGCTCAAATAAAATTCCATTTACATATTCGTGAAAACAATGAAACCTCGCGCAATTGGTTTCATGGTATAAAGTGTTACGCTTGAAATAGAATGGACTTCTGATTATGTAGAGATCAGGACTGTAATCGGGTGTAGTGAGGGTGGTTTTTCCTAAATGGTTTCCTATTCTCTCTCTCTCTCTCTCTCTCTCTCCACAAATGTGCCTTTTCTCTAGATTTACATTTCACATCTTCTTAGAAAAACCCAAGGTTCGCACCTCAGTCATAATTTTTAAAATCAAATATAGCTTTAGACCGCGTAACTACTGGGAAGTGCATCACTAAACTCCATTAGGCTTTTTTTTATCACCTGTTTGGGTTATACACCTATGTAATAACTACGCTAATGATTTAGGGATTTGGAAGGTTGAATTTAGAGGAAGTGCACCTGCCTTTGCATGGAGTGAGAGTGGAAAACCATTTAAGAAATAGCATCCTCAGTGCACTCGACTGGTTTTAAGCCACGATGACTCTGTCTTTGAGAGTAGTCTAACACATGAGTAGCGCGTTAGACCACGCGAGTAGCGCGTTAGACCACGCAGCCACTTAATTGGGTCAATAAATTTTAAACATTAACTATATAGCGAGGGAAATCTTTAGGGTGTTCACAATTATAGCGAGTCTGACACATTAGACAATGTGACTACCTATTCAGGTATCTACAGAACCAAGAAACATATAAAAAGTGGAAACTTGGTTTTGATACACATAGTGTGATCCTATAGTATTAAACTGCGTGAATTATGGCATGGAAAGATGCCAAAACAAAGGACCATGAAACTTTAAAACGTGCGGCTGCCAACTTTTTGATAGTTTCTCATTGTAGAATCCTGAGCTAACGATGGCAATCACAAACCAATAATGGAGATTAAAAACATAAAATAAAATATATGTATGAAACTAAATATTACCTGGTCTAAGTGCACAAAAAGAGGCAATTCATAACTGTGCGATATTTACCTAAGCACTATCATCAAATAAGATAAACGAACTAATATACATTGTTAAAGATATATTTTGGAAAATTTAAAATCACTTTTCACCGACAAGCATAAATAAATATTTACTATGTTACAGAAACACAATTATTAATAGGCATCGTGGTTTTTTAAAGAGCATCAAGGTTCACCAACAAACGTCTCCATAATGTATTACTTTTAACTGTTATATAGCCGCTATATATGCGCTAATTTATCCTTGGACATTTAGATTTGTTATCTCAATGCTAGTAAACACCCTTTAAGATTATATTACGGCTCTGTGAGTACTCTTATTCCTAACTCATCTCTTAGGCTCGAAATCGAGATTGAAAGATTTGTAGGCTCATCATTTTTGAACTTCCAATTGATGTACTTAATAATCTATTTTTAAAACGCAATGTTATCCCTTCACTGCGGCTTCGTGGTAACTAGTTTGGTCTCGTCGAAGTCCAGCTTCCGGGCGACGGTGGTTGTTAGGCGTCGATCTCGTGGGTCCAGTGGATGGGGGTAAGGAAGGGAGATGGAGGAGAAAACATAGGCGGGTTCTGGGGTGGTCAGGGTATGTAAATGGTAGCCCTCAGGGCTAAAAGGGGAAATTGGAGTAGGTGGGGGGTCGGATGGTTGGTGTGGGGG
>CABEEJ010006163.1:0-12900 GCA_901482245.1 Timema douglasi | reverse complement strand
GGGGGGTTGGAGCTGCCTGTGCAAGTGCGGAGGAAAGATACAAGGTTGCCTGAACAGTGAGGCACAACAGCAATAGAAAGCATACTCTATTTAATTGAGATAATAATATCAGCATTTTCACTTATACATCATTCTGTTACTTAACAAATTGTTAAAAATTAATTTCAGTTTTCACATTAATAACTTGATAGGAATTTAAAACCACTTTCGCCTGGTAAATTTGTTCAATATATTCGTCCATTTTGAAATGTACTTGATTGCAGTTGTTTACTTGTATTGCCATTACAAATCAATGAAAATAAAAATAGCTAAGAAGATTACTAAATAAATGAGTGATTCTTATTTACTATTTTTACCAGGTCCCTTACTAAAATAATAATAATTTGTGTTAAATCAAAAATGTAATATCAAGACTATATTATTATATTAAATGTTTTAAGGCTTGTATGAAATAATATGTTTAGCTACAAAACTAGCTCTAGTCTAGTTACTATTTAGTTATCTAATTAAGTTTAAGTTGGTTAACCTGTTTAAAATCAATGTTGATCTTATTTATTGCAATACATATTTTACCAACCTTACCACACTTGAATTTAAAAACCATTTACTATTTCATATTGTTTACTAGAAATATTATTTTAGTAATATTATTTTTAATTTTAAAGTATCAGCATCAACTTTTATAAGTATTAAAAATTGAATTGAAGTAAATTTCTCAGTAAAATAATGTCTAACGAGAGCCTGTACAACACGCATGAGCAACTGGGCATAGAGAAATGGAAATGGAACAGAAGACATGATCATAAATGATTACACTAAGGAATAAAAAACAAAACACATCAAATTTCTAATGGTTTATGATTCTTCCGGTTTTTTATACGGTAAATTAAGTTACTGAAGCATATTTTGGGGAATATTATCTTATTAAAACGTTGATTTTATTAACTTTTTTTTATCAAAACAGTGCAAAAACACTACAATAATGTAAAGTGATTGTTAAAGGAGCCAACCTGAAAGGATAGTCAGGTTAGGCCTAGATATAAACAAACACATTTCTCTATTTTCTTTCTACACTTTTACACTTCCCACTTCTTCAAAATTCCACAGTTGCACATTATTTTGAATTTTCAGAAATATTACTTTTTCATATGAAGAAAAATTAGTGAAAAAGTAATATTCCTGGAAATTCAAACTAATGTGACACTGGAAGTTTTGAAGAAGTGGAACAGTTTAAGACGACATGAAGAGAGAAGTGTGTCTGTAATTTAGGCCTAACCTAACTATCCTTTCAGGTTGGTTTCCTTCACTATCACTTACTTTACATTAGTGTACAGCATTTCTACACTGTCGTGTTATACATTTACAAGCCATCAATTAACTATCTATTTTATAAACTTTTTTATAATTGTTAGTGTAATTTGATGTCCTTAAAGAAATGAGTGTTAAAACCATTTTAATTATTTTTTATTAGATTTTTATTTAGGAGTTGTTCTTATTTTTAAATTGTTTGTTTAAGTGTTATTTCTAATTGAAAAACCAATATTTAGGTTGAGTAACTTTTTTTTTCAATATGATTAACTATTTATAAAAATGAGTGTCATTCATTTTTTAAGAATGTGTGTTTTAATATACTTTCTAAAATTTTAAAATTATGAATATACAATACTCAAACTCGGACACTTTTAGAAATACTCGACTCGAGTTCAACTTGAATGAAAAAAACCCAAGCTCGCAGGCCCCTAGATTATATCTAGGTTTTTTTTTAGATTTTTTCATCTGCCTTTACAAAATTCAAATTTACTTCCATATCGAGAGTTTGTTTTAACCTATTGGCCGTTTCCCACTCTCTATTTTTAAATTACAAGCTTTCCAGCATTTGTGATTATTGTGGGATGGTTCCTTTACAAACTCGGCAAATTTTAGTTCTATTTTATTAAAATAATTTTGGAAATGTTTGAATATAGCATCCCCCTTAATTGACTGCTTTTACGTTCCCACATTCCCATATTTAGATTTTAAGATTCATTTGATTATACACAGTGTATTTACATGCTTACCAAATTTCAATTTTGAATACCAATGAATGGAAAGTAGTGTTTTATATTAGTTGTATCATTTTCGATCTCTTCCATTTACCAGGCTTCAAATGTTGAAATTTGATAAGTTCATACGCCATTCAGTTCTCCAGGAAGATCTACATCACGAAAAAGTTTTTTTTTATGAAAAGTAATTTCTATTTAATTTTGGGAATTTTTACCCCCCGCCCCATTCTACCAGCACCTTTTCTTTTCTAAATAGAAAATATCTAACCATTATTTTGTATTTTGGAGTACTCCCTCTACATTATCGGCGAAATTCCATTTTCTGTCCCACCTAAAATGTTGTATTTACTTAACCCCATTCCCCTTCCCTATTTTCTATATTTATAATATTTGGTCTCTTAAGGTTATTTGGAGTGGTCTTTGTACCTGAATGCAGAATTTCAGTGTTTAACACACATAAAAGTAGTTGTTTCCATTGGTTTAAGAAATTATAACCTTTCACAGCACCACTTAAACAACGCCTACTTAGAAATTTGAAGACAAATATGGTTATCTGGAGTTAACATTCTAGCTGAATGCCAAATTAACATTTTCTACCACACCTATTTTTTTATATATAAACACCACGCTCTCCCCCTTCCCAGTTTACTTAAGCACCAGTAAGAAAATAAAATGTTCAACCCTTAATATTTATTTGAAGTGGTCTTCTTACTTATTATCGAGTAGATGACTTGACCCTCCTATACCCGAGCTTGTCGACAAGTTGGTCCAAGTAGTATCAATGACTTGAACCTCCTATACTGGAGCTTGTGAGTTGGTACAAGTTGTGTCAATGACTTTACCCACCTAACCTTTAGATATTTGTTTTACAGCTTGTCGATGAAATTGTATGGTGCCCACTTGAAGCACTATCTCATTCTTGAGGCCAATGTACAAAAAAATAAAGGAAGGAAAGAAAATGAGTAATTCACCCTGCGAGGTCCTCTTGTTTACCTGCTGGGCGCACACACTTACAATCTAACAATTTGCCCCCGGACAGAATTGTCTTCCATATTTCTCGTTCCCTATTCTAGATATATATGGTTCCACATACTTTTTTAATCTATATTACAGCAGCAATATGGCTATGTGCTCTACACACAAATAAATAAAATAGCCGAAGCTGTATACAATTAAAAAAAGTTTACAAAAAATCTACTTTCAGATTCAAAATATAATTTTAAAATGATGTAGGAATCTTTTTAAAATTATTTCAGAATTTATGGTTTTTGTTTCAATGTTCTATCTTTAAAACTCGCTGATTAAAATGGAAAAAAATTAACATGGAAATCCTACTTTTTTTCTCTGACATCACAGGTAGGTTAAGTCATTAAAACCAAGTCTCGGATGTAAGCCAGCAAAAATTGTGTTGTGCAGTGTAATCTTAATATAGTCATATCAAGTTGTCTACCTATGTGTTCATTATGATTATGAAAATTTAAAGAATGGTTTTGCCACTATAAGACTTTTCCAAAAGTGAATATCATTTTTGAGCTAAAGCTATTTTTAGCAACAAGTACACACAATTAATTAGGTTAATGGACCAATACTAATAACTAAATATTTGTGTTCAAGCAAAATAGAATTTATTATAAAATATCTGAATCTTGAGAGTTGATAAAATAACATTTAGAATAAAGTAGATATGGGTCGAATCCACTATTTCTCAAATTCGAATCCTAGAAAATCGTTATAAATTTTAATAATTTATAAATAGACCTACATTACACAATATAGGCCTAAACTGTGAATTAAGATTTATTTCAATTTTAATCAACTCCAATCACCCCTCACAAAATACAGGTTAAAATCCAGCCAAATTAAACAATCTAGACTCATATTATTGTTTATAAATCAAATCAATCAAAATATGAGTGTCTTTTAGTTATTTTTAAAAGTGTTGGATTTCTAAAAAAACATGTGAAATAAACAGATTAGGCCTAGTTATCGTTTTATCAAAATTAATCATCATTAAAGGATATTGTATTGTATTAAGATAGTGAAAATAAAAATAAAAACGGATATTTTTAATAAAGACTACAACAACATGCTTAACAATTAAACATATATTGGAAATAGTGAACTCAATAATACCTAAGTATGTTTTATTATTATTTTATTATATATCCATTATCTATTTTCACATAGAAAACATATATTAGATTCTTGTGATATATCAATTTCTGAGAATACATTCTATTTAAAACACGAACATATTTTTGACTACCATATGTTCACTCCCATTTTATAAGGCAGGGCTACGTTTGAATATTTCTACAATTACTTCAATAACATATTTAAAAAATATAATAAAAACTAAGTTAAAATCCATTTAAAAACAAATAATAGATTAGCAAGTCGTTATTTGATTCTTAAACTCGAGAGCACTTACTAAGTGATCAGATTATCTGAATCGATTTTAAACAAACAATCGATAAACTATATGTAGGCCGGCAGGGATAAAAAACACAGCTTTATTGCTGTCTGACAGTATTTATTATTCATGAAACCCAACAAAATGTCTAACTTAAGGATCGTATGCAATAAATTGGGGTTCTTCGCATAGTTGTAGATAATTAAAACCAGTTAGGTAGTAAGAATTAACAGTATCTTTATTTTAATCATCACTTGGGCGAGTAAACATAATATGCGTCATGGCGGCTGATTTTATATCGTGTGTAATGGTGGCTGACTTTGTATCATATGTAATGTGTTCTTATTTCCGTAATTTGTTTTATTTATTTCGAGTTTATGCATAATTCTAGTTTTGATTTTCAGTTTTTTTAAAGTTTTAATGGCCTCATTAAAATATTTACAAGATTGTTCGTCAGGTGAAAGTTTTAGAAGTGGGCATGTGCCGAAACGGTCGCGTCTAAGTTTCCTATACAGGTGGGAGGGTAGGGTACTTGGCACGTAAGATTTTCCACACCTAACAATTTTTTTTAAGAAGATTGTATTCATGTTTATCTCTTTTCTCCGACAAAATAAATATTACGGATTAAGTTGTGCTTTCCAAGTAAGCATAACTAAGTAATTTTTGATTTCAAAATATTATGCTTTGTTTATGAGATGAATCGAATCCAGTAAAACACCAAATCCTCGAATCTCTAATACTTGTCAGGATTCGGTGGATTCGAGGATTCGAAGATTCGAGTGGCCCATCTCTAGAATAAAGCAAACACTGCTCAGAACTAACACTTCTTTTAGATTTATAACACACTTTTTTTTTGCATCATCTCTTACTACTAGTTTGGGTTATATGCATATTTACTGACCAAACTAATGGTTTTAGGTAAGTTCTATTTTAGAGAAAATGTAACCCACATTTGAAAGAGAGAGAGAGAGGTGAGAGAGAAAAAGAGAGAGTAGAAAACCCTTTTGGGAAAACTACCCTCAGCACACCCAGATTCAAACCTCGATCTCCCCATCATCAGCAGTCTAGTCTACTAGATTTTATTTCCTGCCTGAAACTTTTTGGGATATCAATACTAGAAAGTGTCTTGGCTTTCCCCAACCTCGCTTTGAAATAAGCCAAATTGCAAAAATTGAATATAAATTATTTATTTATATCACACTTAGAAAAATTAAAATATATAAATAAATTCATAAGATACCCAGAAACGAATTGACTGTGTGATCTTATCTAAATAACTAGAATACTTAGACCATGTTGTGTACAGATTAGACATTGAAATAATTGATAATGATAGTGAATTGGAAAAACTTAATGGAAAATGAAAAAACTACCTAGTTTATAAAGTTTGCTCTTTGGCTTATAAGATTTTTGCACCCCTAGGCACAATTATAATATGCGCCCCCCCTCCCCCCATTTTTTCATGTGATTTAAGAGGTTTCAGAGAAACGAAATGGGAGGAGGGGGGCGGGGGGCGGGATAAAGTTAGTATTCGAGAAAAGATTTCTAAGAAAGAAACTCAGGCATGTACACACCATAAACCTAGTTATTAAAAACTAAATATTAAAATTAAAATGTTATCCAAAATGTGCCGCCCTTAGGCGCGAGCCTAGTGGGCCTATAGTGTAAATCCGCTTCTGGGTATGTGAGCTTTCATACACCCTTAGAATCAAGGATCCAAAAATGGTGGTACATTTTAAGCAGAGATGGGCCAATTGAATCTTCGAATCCTGACAAATATTCAAGATACAAGGATTCGATAGCCAAATCTTTCACCCCAATAAACAAAACATAATATTTTGAATTCTAAAATGACTATGTTAGGCATACTTGAAAAGCACAACTTAATCCGTAATCTTTATTTTATCGGACAAAAGAGATTAGCATGAATAAATTAGTTTAAAAAAATAAAAAATGTTAGGTGTGGAAAATCTTACATGCCTAATACCCTACCCTCCCACCTCTATGGGAAACTTGGACTCTACCGGTAGTTTCGACACATTATGCTTACTTCTAAAACTGTCACCTAACGAACACTTGTTAATATTTTAACGAACACATTAAAACTCTTTAAAAACTGAAAATCAAAACTAGAATTACAAATAAAGTCTAAGTAAATAAAACAAATTACAGTTTTTTTTTAAACAGAAATAAGAACACATTATGCATGAAACTAAGTCAGTCGCCATTACACACGATACAAAGTTGACCGCCATGACTTATATTATGTTTACTCGCCAGAGTGATGCTTAAAATAAAAATACTGTTAATTCTTACTACTCAACTGGTTTTAATGATCTATCACTATGCAAAGAACCCCTATTTATTGCAAATAATCCTTAGTTAGATTTTTGTTGGGTTTCATGAAAAATAATTACTGTCAACAGTCAAGACACCAATAAAACTGTTTATTTATGCCTACCGGCCTACATATTGTATATCGATTGTTTGTTTAGAATCGATTCTCGAGTTTTAAGAATCAAATAACAACTTGCTAATTCATAATTTATTTTTAAATTGATTATAAATAAGAGTGTATTATTTTTTTAAATATGTTATTGAAATAATTGTAAAAATATTCAAACGTGGTCCTGCCCAACAAAATGGGAATAAACATATTGTAGTTGAAAATATGTTCGTGTTTTAAACAGAATGTATTCCCAGAAATCAATTTATCGCAAGAATAGAATATATTTCTTGTTTTTTTACCCTAAAATAGATAATCTATATATAACTTACTTAGGCATTAATGAGTTCACTATTTAAAATGTATGTTTAATTGTTAAGCATGTTGTTTTAGTCTTCTTTTTTTTAATATCTGTTTGTATTTTCACTTTTGCTTTCTTATTAAAATAAATTATAATCCTTCAATGATGATTAAAGTTGATACAAGGATAACTAGGCCTAATTTGTTTGTTTCACATGGTTTTTTTTAGAAAAAATTCATTCTAACAATACTTTTAAAAATAACTAAAAGACACTCAAATTTTGATTGATTTGATTTCTAAACAATAATATGAGTCTAGATTGTTTAATTTGCCTGGATTTTAGCCCGTATTTTGCGAGGGGTGGTCAGGGTGAATTAAAATTGAAAGCATGATTAAAATAAACCTTAATCTATAGTTTAGGCCTATATTGTGAAATGTAGGTCTATCTTTAACTCGATTTCTAACAATTTGTTATGATTCGGATTCGAGAATAAAAAGTAGATTCTGATTCAAGAAATAGTGGAAATTTTAAGTACAACTATAATTTATTTATCAGTAATATTGGAGATTATCTAGGAATCAAGTTTGACATTACTCATAAAAAAAAGTTTACATTACTTTTAATTGATGAATGTATACAGTGTATATAAGTTTTATGTCCCCCCTAGTAAGCTTCAATTCCAATTTTAATGGCCATTCTAGCTTTAGACTAATACTCACCAAACTAGGGGTATCTATTAGATTGTCTGGCAGGGTTCGAAGATCCCTCAGTGAGCATGTTTCAGTGTTACCATAGTCAACATAGAACACTTTTAACTGTGGTGATAAACCAGTGACAAGGCCACGATACCTGCAACAAATTAATAATAACAACCATTACAGCAAAGAGAGATGGGGACACTTAGTATGAGAGTTAACAGCATTAGAACAAATACATTTTATTTTATCACTTTACAATGTAAAAATACGTTAATTAAAGCTAAAGCAACAATTTTAAATTAATATTTACTAAAATACTTCAATCTAGAAATGCAAAACTTGAGATAAATACCAAAAACTTGAATTTCATGTAATTTATAAGACCCAGGATGATTATTTAATTTTACATTAGGGGTGGATACTACTCACAATCTACAAGAAAGCTAATTTATGCATATATTTGTGAATTTAAATACAGTTGAAAAATAACATCTGGACACCAGAATCGAGCACAAAGATATTGGCTTATGGCGATGATGTTCTACCACTGAGTTATTTAGGATTTATTCAGTGCTCCAGGTAATTTTTCAGTCAACGTTTAAGGCAGTTTTAGACAGATGCTCGAGAATGCTGGAAAAATTAATTGCTATCATAAAGTCATTGGAGACTTGATTTAGGGTTGTTAATTATGCTGAACATATATATATATATATATATATATATATACACACACACACACATCTAATGTTTAGTACATATTGATTTAGTCATTTTTTTATTGATTCAATTTCTTTTAATGGATTTGGAAGCACTTATAATTTAAAGAAGTTTAAATTAAATAAAACTAATCTTTGACTTTATCTTCAATTTTTCAAGTTGCACTTAACATGTATACATGAGATTAAAGCAAAACCGCATATAACGAGGATTATTTATAGCCTAGCGCGATAGCGGCAAATAGAACGTCATACAGCCTAGTATACGTTAAAAAGGATTTAAGTAATTAAAACAAGTGGGTTTGTTATTCAAGTTAATTTCATTATATTGAAGAAATACACAATCAAATCAGTACTGTACATATGAGTTTATTATGTTAAAAAAGTACATAAAAGGTTATAAAATAAAAAAGCTATACAGTACTGTAATTTTTTCCAAATTAAAATTACTGTAAAATATTAGTACACACACATGTATTAAAGAAATTTAGTTTTTTAATACTTTTAAGATTATTACTCATGGCCAACATTTTCTGTAGACTCAGACGAGCTTGTTTCCTGTTCATATGAAAACAAAGTTTTTTTATGGACAGTTGAGTTGATGATTTTAACTTTGAGTTATATAGTTCATGGTAGCACTTATAACATGTTCAACTTCTCTTTTGACTTTCCCACTTCTTGTTTCATCTGGATCATTGTTTTCAAAGTAGCTTAAGGCATAATGATCATTTGGAAAGGCTCTGAAATCCCTTTACCGGTTAACAATTAGGTTCTTCATCTTCCTTAGACACTTCCACACAATTTTCATCTTCAATGGACAGCAGATCCTGGTTGCTCAGATCATTTTCTTCTTGTGTCTGTAGAAGCGCAGAAACATCTTCCTCGTCAATATCAGTGAATCCAACTTGGTGAGTCACGTTCATTATTTCTTTGGTCATTTAAGAGATTCTGTCAAGTTCTTCACTGTTCTAACCTCAGGCCATAGTTTTTTCCACACCCTGTTCATACAGTGAAGTGTCAGTCCTTTCCAACATATATCTGATTCCAATAGCCATCTTAATGAGTTTATGAGTTGTGAGAGTGTTTCCTTAAGGTAGTTGGCTTTGAATGCTGAAATTACACCTTGGTCCATAGGCTACAATAAGGATGTAATATTAGGGAGAAGAAACACAACCTTGATGTTTTCGTTCACCTCACATATTTCTGAGGGATGGCTCGACACATTATCCACAAGAATCAAAACCTTACACTAAATGTTTTCCTTTTCACAGTAGTGTTTTAGATCGTCTTGAAGATGATGTGAAAAAAATTATAAAATATTTTACCTGTCATCCAACCTTTTTTACTAGATTTCCAAACTACTGGCAGTTTACTTTTATCGCAACCTTTAAGTGCTCATGGGTTTTCTGAGTGATAAATCATCAATGGTTTTAATTTGCAATCACCAGAGGCGTTGGCCCCAAAAAGCAATGTGCAAAGGTCTTGGGGAAACAGCTTTGAAAGCAGGTGAATATTTCTCTTCAATAGAAATAAAAATTTTGCTTGGCATTCTTTTCCAAAATAGGCTAGTCTCGTCTAAATTAAAAACTTGCTTTGCCATAAAACCACCTTCTGCAATAATATTTTTAAATGTAGTTTCTACAAATTCATCAGCTCCTTCATTATCTGCAGAAGCAACCTCGCCATAACTTTTAATCTGTGAAAAGCGTTGCGAACTTTAACGGTTGAACCAACCTCTACTAGCATTAAATGGGGGTGGATTTTCATTATCTTGTGGTAATTCTGCATAAAGACTTTTAACTTTTTCTAGAATTATTGCCATAGAAATAGGCGCATTCCGTTGGTTATGGTGTTCAATCCAGGTAGAAAAGACTTTTCTATTTTTTCCATTGCATCTGATCTTGATGAAGCTACTCTTGTGACACTTAAATTCGTACAAGATTCAACACTTTTATGAATTGTGTCTGCGTTCGATTGGATCGTTCTTATAGACGACTTTGGAAGACCCATTACTAGTTGAATATCGACAACACGTTCGCCTTTATCGATACATTTTAAAACTTCCAGTTTAATCTCCAATGAAAGAGAATTTCTCGCGCGTTTTTTAGGTACTCACACTTGAATGTTCCTTGTGTTTTTGAAACATTTTCAATAACTCGATGACGACACTAAACGAAATATCACACCACTCAATAAAACGCCAACAGGAAATACACTTGCTAGACTAGGTATGTATGTACACAGCACAGAGCTACTGACAGTGCTCGGTAGCTCGAGGTGACTAAGTTGTCAAAATAGACAAACCCAGACAATGACAGAGCATGGGAGCATTGACCTTGAGGAGAGAGTGAGATGACAAAGAGCATGTCACGTCATTCATTATATACTAACCGTACACTCCAAACAATCACCGCCTTGGCGCAACTCAGCTCAGATACAAAACCTTTCAAGAACCTTTTTCATTTTTTTTTAAACCGCGTGAACGCGAAATCGCGTAAAGCGGGATCATTCATAACAGGGGCTGCCTGTAATGATAGCAAATAAAGGAGAAAGAATGGTGAAAAGAAAAGGGAAATATTAAATATGCAATCATTTGACTTAAGTGACTCGGTAAATGGCTAGAAAAAGTGAATGGTAATGAATTTGAATTTATTTTTGTACAATTTTTAACTATCTACATTGACCCAAAGCTGAATAATATAGGATACACCCTAAAAAATATATGCATGGGATATTATGGAAAAAATTATTGTATGTTGTTCGTTAAATTAAATTAAATTTAAATAAACTTAATTAATTCAAAAATAATGTTTTAAGTATCAGCTGATAAGTAATTTAATGAAGAAAAGTCCTAAATACATGATGCGGTTTTGAAACATCTGATATTTAGTTTTAGTTTCCCTAGAATCTCCTGCAGCTGTAGTTTCACTTGAATCTTCCAAAGTCTTAGCTTCCCTTGAATCTTGCATTAAATATATTCCATTAAATATTTTGTAGATGTAGTTTTCCTTGAATCTTCCAAAGTTTTAACTTCTTTTGAATCTTCCACAGTTTTAGCTTCCCTTGAATCTTCCACAGTTTTAGATTCTGCTGAATCTTCTACACTTTTAGCTTCCCTTGAATCTTCCACAGTTTTAGCTTCCCTTGAATCTTCCACAGTTTTAGATTCTACTGAATCTTCTACAATTTTAGCTTCCCTTGAATCTTCCATAGTTTTAGCTTTCCTTGAATCCCAATTGAGGAAAAAAAAAGTTGATTTGTTACTATTTCAACCCAAAAATAAGTATTACAATAATAAGCTTATACATTTTAATCATCTTATCACGCATAATACGTCAATCACCCCAGTAAAAGGAAAGCATTTTTTTCCCAAATTTCTAAACCAGTCCATGCAGGTGTGACACAATCCACACAGCATTTTTTTTTAAAATCTTTATCAAATCTATAAAAGCCATCTTATGAATATTCGAGTTCTATTCCATAAAAATGGCTTCTTTGGCATAGCACATCCTCGACAATTCCCAAATTAAAAAAAAAGTATTTGTTTGCAAAAAACTAAATTCGTGGAATCACAAATGTGAATTTTGCAAACCCTTAATAAATATTAACTAATATACTTTTGCCATTGTAGGTGATTGTCCGACTACCATCTATCTAGACACAATACATGAGCCAGGCATTTCTGGAGGCTGCCATCTTTTGGAAGAAGAGGGAACTTCTTGGTGGAAGGAAAGGTCATTCAATCTTCCCCCCAAATACTTTTGTCACCAACCGCAGCCAGAAACTACCTTTTGATTATAATATAATACTAAGACCTATGGTGAAAATTTCAAATTTATATGAAATATAACTTTGTGTGTGTTTTGTTACTGTATTTCCCACTTTTCATGGCACAGGATTTTACTTTTTGAGTCGGAAAACTGTTTAGGCTCAAGGTTCTGGTAGAAAAATAGCCTTCCTTGTTTATAATTAAACAAGTATATGTTTCATGTAATAGAATGTAATTATGACTAAGACCTAAGATGGACATTTTGTGTTTTGAGGGTGGGTTGGTTGGTACACATGGAGGTCAAAGTGGAAGGAACAGTTTTTGTATTATTGTGGGAGAAAGACCAGTTGCCAGCAGCGTGCTGTTGACAAAACAGACAAGTCTAAGTTTGGGTTTGGGAAAGTGCTCAGTTATTAAGTAATATTATTGTTTAAATTAGGAGGGATAGCCAGCACACTTACCTAGGTGATACTGGAGTAGAGATTGTTTAGATAGAACACTAAAAAACACATAA
>CABEEJ010006162.1:24758-42543 GCA_901482245.1 Timema douglasi | reverse complement strand
ACAAGATGTCTTGTCAGAGGTGAAGGAAGGGTTTGGTAATCAGATAAATCTGTGCCGGGACCGAGGATCGAACCCCGGCCGCCAGTGTAGAAGTCTGACACCTTACCCCTAGACCACCAGGTCACCTTTGATTTTTATAGGAAGCCCATTTTTGACCTCCAAGTGATTGAAAGGGACTCAAATTTGGCATTGTATGAATATGTTTTATAATAATTATAAAATTATCATTCAAGACATTATTCAAAGCTTTTTTTTAGCTTTATGTCCTACTACCTGTTCAGGGTTTACGCACTTCCAATATTACTTCCGTATGGATTACTGTATTTATCATCACATTATTAATTAAATGAGCTAATAATGTAAATACAATAATTATTGTAATATATTTATTCATGTCTTTGTGTCAACATAAGCTTCCAGTTTTCAAATGACGGGCTTCCTGTGAGAATCAGACTGAAAGTTTGTTAATATTGGTATTTAACACAAAACAAATATTAATTTAATCTATATATTATACGTAAACCTAATCTTTGTACGATTTGTCAATTTAAAAAAAATACGACCACGAATCATCGTAGCTGTATTTCTGATACCTCAAAGTATCAGACAATCTTACAAGTTTTTCAGAGAGACTGTCTTAATTTAATTCGTGACGCATTCCACCTCGGCGGCTGCGTAGTCTAATGTAACTATTGCAGTAGACTAGAATGCCTACTACAGGGAGATCGAGGTTCGAATCTCGGTCGGGTGTACTGAGACTTATTTTTTCAAAATAGTTTTCCACTCTCCCTCCACACTAATGCGGGTAAACTTCCTCTAAATATAGCTTACCTAATCCCTAAGACCATTAGTGTGATTAGTACTTGGTCGTATAGCCTGAATGGGTAGTAAGACCCGGTGCTAGAAAAAAAAACTACGATGTATGAACTTGGGAACAAGATGAACCCGGATAGCTCAGTGCTTAGAGCATATGAGTGCTAATTCAAATATCTTGTGCACAAGATTAATTTTTAAATAATTGTTAAAAAATATTAATAAAAAAATATCGTTTTTATACACTATATCTAATGGACAAAAGGTTTGTGTGTCTCGTTTTTAAATCAAACACAAAAAAAGTCAAAGCAATAACTAGATCGAAAGAGGTGTTATAGTTGGATTATATTAAAAATAAAATTTTAGAATAATACAAATGATTTTTTATGTCAAAATTTTGATTTATTATTGGTATGATCTTTTATGTATAGTAATATTATTAAACAAAATGACATTTGAAGGTCTTATTAATTAACGTTTGTGTAGGGTCTATATAAAAAAATTAGTAACATTAATAGTACCCAGTTATAGTGGTCGGATAGTTTAAGGCATCACTCTCGTGATAGAATAGTCTAAATATGATGAAGAGATTGGGATTCGAATCTCTGTCGGGCCTACTGAGTTTTTCTTAGAATGGTTTCCCACTCTCTTTCCACGCAAATGCGGGTATATTAACTCTAAAGTTCTTATTTACTCATCCCCTAACCTATTAGAATAGTCATCATATATGCGTATAACCTACGCAAGGTTTAAGATGCGGTGGAAAAAAAATAGTAGCTATATAAAAAATGTTCTATCTTTCTAAATCTGAGTGTACTTGAGTCGTTATTTCCTGCGAGGCTTATTTGAATAAAGAATGTGACAGTGTAAGGATGGTTGTATGTGGGGCGGTGAGGGGGAATGGTTCGAATCAACAAGAATCTGGGTTAATAATAAGTGCCAAGCAAGAATGCTTATGCAAAAATAAGAAAGCCACAAACTGAGAGAAGCTAAAATACAGTGGAAATCTAGAATATGTAGAAGTGGCTTGATTTTACATCTATATTTTTTAACCGTTCAAACAATTGAATACAAATATTAGCACACCTGTCTGGATATAACTAAAATGAAATTATTTGCGTTTGAATTTAATCACTTTGTATTGTAAATATAGGTTTAAAATAAAGTTTTAAAACAAACATACAGTCGAATCGTCGCGTATTAGTATCAGTCCAAGCTATTTGTATCTTTACACTAATGGGGTAAGTGCAGTCGCGTGGAGGGAGATTTAAGAATAATTTAAGCAAAACCCTTTCAATATGCTCGTTCGGGACTCGAGCCACCTTCTCTCTATCTTGAGCCAGCTATATACAGACCCTTTCATTAAATACATAAAATATTTAACAGAGAGGGGTTTTGCTTTTCCTCAAGTTTTTTCTCCGTGGATCTTTGCTTATTTATAATTCGACTGTAGATATATAAGAGGCCTAATTTAGAAGCATAAGTTACTTAAAATATTTATCATCTAAAAGGATTATAAAATCCAGTAGAAATTACCCAAGAATATAATTCTACAATCTAAACATATCAAGAGCTGACAAAACAGATTACACCGTAGGAATACATTTTGGGTTTGCGAATGGATAATTTATAAACGATGAAGATTACCTGTCATAAGTGACAGAATTTGCAAAAAGGCCATAACGAGCACCCAAAAAGGCCACAGATTCCTCAGTCCTGGTATAAGGTGTCACTCTCATGTTGAACTTGCCATATGATGACTGGGAGACAGGGGTTAGAATCCCAGTCGGGTCTACTAAGGGTTGTTTTTCCTATTTGGTCTAACATTTTCCTTCCACGAAAATTCTATGGAAATTACCTTTAAAATTATCTCTTTCTCAACCCTACCGTGTTAGAGTAATTCATATATGCGTATAACCTGAACAGGTAGTTATACGTGGTGATCAAAAAAAAATTTATGGAACCCTCTAATCCTAATACTTAATACTCGAAGACTCGATAAAATATTGGATTCGAGGTTCTAACAAATAAAAAAATACATTAAATGTTATTCATCAGAATTTGTTTTAGAGCTCTGAACAGAATAATTTTCATTGGTGGTTCATTACCAATATAATTATAGGACAAACTAAACCACCAGACCATTTCTATTTTCTATCACTATATTAGGTTTCTATTTCCTATGTTCATAATTTTTTCCAAGACTTAGATTCAAGATATCGATTCGTAAAATATTGGATTCATCCCAACTTTAATTAATTAAATTGTTTTGTGATCATTTTTGTTTTAACTTTCGACAATTAAATCCTCTGTCAACACACACATTTTTTTTAATCTCCTGCGAATGATCGGTTCTACAAATTATGATGGTGGTACAATTTGGACAAGCAAATCTGTTTTCATGTTTAGAAACATCCGGTAAGTCCATATGAAACATGTGTCTATTCCCAAACTGGGTGAAATGCTCGTCCATTCGAATCTTCATGAAAGCCAACACAGGTAATTGATATCAGCATTACATCAGACTGTATAAATAATCCCCATTGTTCTCTAGAGCGACTTTGTAAAAAAAAAATATTGTACCATAATCATCGTATCGACTGATGGACAGAACATATCACTCATTACCAGTTATAATTATAATAATGTGTGGAAAAAGAATGAAAGAATGAACCATCTGAATGTTATATTCAGAGGCAAGTAAAAAGATCAGCTTGAAATTAAATTTGTAGCATAATAGTTTTTAAAATTAGAATATTTTTTTTATTTTAATTATTTCTTTTGTTCATTACCACGTCTAACTATTTGTTCGGGTTTTACGGATATATGATAATTAAGCTAATGGGTTAAGGATGAGGATTGAAGCATTTTAGAGGTAATCTATCCACATTAGCGTGGAATGAGAGTGGAAAACATTTAGATAGAATCATAATCAGTAGACCCAACTGGGATTCTAACCCCGATCTCCCCGTCATCATCAGGTTAGTCTAGCACGAGAGTGATGCCCTAGACCATTAATTTTAATTAAATAACACTTTATAAAATCTAAATATTACGAATTATATTTTAGTCATTCTTCTTAATGAGTTCCAAAGTGCAAAACAATGAATGGATACTTTTCAAGATCCTACAAAACTCTCTTTTTCCTTTAGTTAAACCATTATTCCAGCCATTGAGAGAAACATTGTCTTGTCTTTAAAAAAATTCGTATCAACTCTAATATTGTTTTTAATTCTGCATGCTCAAACTGAATTGTATTGGCTCAGAAAATTGACATTCTTTGGATAATTTTAAAAGTTGGCAGTTTTCAATTGCTGGCTAGTAGAAAGTTTAAATTAGGCCTACGATTGTTTTTAACATTATTTTAGAAAGAGACAACATCTTTATTGAAATTAGGCTGATCGCTTGATAAATTTAATTGAATTTCAGGTTGGAAATTATGGTATTAACTTAAATAAATTCAAAACAATTAACTCTTTTTTTTTCAACCGTATCCATGTGTATAAAAAACCTTTTGCGGTTACGTTTACCTGATTTATAGAAATATGAAACAATTTCAAGTCTAATAGCATTATGGATTCTACGAGTAATTATTCAATAACTTTTTCCTTGGTCAAATTCTGTGATGATCATTGTTTAACTTCCCTTCCTTCGACAGTATAGTTTTAGGTGGGACGCGAGATAAGGTAAGTTTTTTTGAATTTTCATAGCAAAATATTTTATTGGTCAAAATAAATCAAATATTTTGCAATATAAACATAGAGTTATATTTATTCACATTGTGATATCTCAGATCTTGAATATCTGTCAAGTGTATCTTGGAATTCATTTTTTTAATTTAAAAAATGTATCATCTAATGCCGCCATGCTCATGAGTAATATTCAACAACTGTTGATAATACCATGTGAAGAAAATTAATCTCTCTGTTTTGTACTGAAACAATATTTGATTTATTTTGACAAAAAAAAAATGTTTTTCTATAAAAACTGCAAATACACTGGCCTTTCCTCGAAATCATTACATCCCTACTTCCATATATAATAAATGGGCAGTGTCACAACAGGTGCCCTGTGGAAGGTTTTATTTTTTGGCCTCTTAATATTTTGGGGTGGTGGAGGAAACAATAATAATAATAAATACGATATTAATTGCTTACACATAATTTTTGTGTACACAAGAAATATTCAAGTTCATTCAAATGTATCTATGAATTAAAATTAATTATTTTAATGGCACTTTTCTGTCTTTGGTTTCACCAAATTCATCGAGTATGCCTATGCCATCATAGTTATTAATAATATTGGTTGGTGACCTGGCGGTCTAGGGGTAAGGTGTCATACTTCTATGCTGGCGGCCGGGGTTCAATTCTCGGTCCCGGCATAAATTTATCTGATTACCAAACCCTTCCTTCACCTCTGACAAGANCTTGTGAATGTGGGGAATGCCAGGCCTCCACCGTGGTTCGGATTCCACGTTAAACTGTAGGTCCTCCATTTCATCTCACAATCACCCTACCATTACACATTAGCGTAAGTGCGTACAACCCGAACGGGTAGTAAGACGCAGTAATAATAATAATAATAATAATTAATAATCTTCATGATACTACATTTAATCTAAATTATGGAGAAATTGGATAATCGTTCTTGTCAGATAGTTGATCTGTTGCCAGACCACTTTGTATGCATCACAAATCAAAGTCAGACTAATTAATAAACAGCGTAAATAATATTTTCAATTGTGGTCTTTGGGTAAAAAGCGGCATAGGCTATGACATAAACATAAAAAAAAATTCACTCCCTTTGCGCGCTTCGAACAGTCCTGCGATTCAGTCATTAATATGTCGGTGATCAGATTGCGTCTAGGGCTAAGTGACGCGATGACCCATCACCGTTAAATAACGCAACGGGTTTCCTGAACCAACTCGATACGCTCGGTTCACCGATATCTGAACAGCACTGTAAAGCCCGACGGCCATATCTAAAATTTTTAATGTAGCTATATTTGACTTTTTTTTTTGTCAGTTCCATTTCAGGGCTTCTATTGTCCTGTGATTGTGCATGAATCGCACCTGCCTAGTTACGGCACTGCTGGGCGGGTATATTAATTGCTTAAAATAGCGTTTGATAGCGATGTGCGTCGATTATGGCAAATAATTAAGTTGAATTCCTTGTAAAATATTAATTGATTAATGTAAAACTTTATTCGGGTGCGGCAGAAGAGAGCGCGAGTAATTTTACAGTTTTTATAGCATTACATTTTTTGGCTAAAATAAATTAAATATTTCTCCAGTAGCAACATAGAGTTAAGTTTTATGCACATGCTAAGATCAACAGATCTTGAATATCTGTCCAGGATGTCCGAGAATTTTGTCAAAACATTTAAATAAAGAGAAAATATTTTAACAAATTTCAGGACACCCTTGACAAATATTTAAGATTTGTTTATATTAGCATGTGCATAAAACTAAACTTTATATTGCTACTGGAGAAATATTTGATTTATTTTGGCCAAAAAATTTCAATTCTATAAAAACTGTAAAAACACCTGCGATCTCTTCTGCCACACCTTGAGCCGTCACTCTTGTGTTGGACTAGACTGCCGATAACATGAATATCGGAGTTTGAATACCGGGTGGGTGTGCTGAGGGTAATTTTTCCAAAATGAATTCCCACGCAAATGTGGATAAACTTAATCTATATTCAACCTTATTAATCCCTAAATCATTAACGAATTAGTACATTTGCATATAACCATGAAGGTAGTAAGATACGGAGCTAAAAATAGTAAATATGTTGACAGATATCAGAGCCAATAATGAAGCATTTAGTCTAATTATCTTTCAAAACATGGATGTATATTCCTGTTTGGGGTAAATCAAGGCAACGTATAAAGCTAGGATGAACTCATAAGTTTCAAAGACTAAGTAATGGAATTGATAAGGTTTACTAATATTAAATACTTACATTATTTGAATAGTTAAAAATATATTTAATATCAAATAGTATAGAAACATGGCTCCTAGAAATATATTTTCTAATCCTAGTTACTTGAACTAAACGTTGAACATAGAGCGAATAAATCAAAAGCCATTTGGGATTAAAACCTTCAATTTTAAATGTTTGCTTCCTGCAAAGACACTTTACTCAATTAAAAGCCAAAATAACTACCACTGTTAATTGAATGATAATATGTTGGAACAACTCAACCTACCATTATCTTCTAGTATCACTTTGTGTTTGAAGTGATATTGAATTAGAAAAATTGTACATAATGATCAAACGGCTTAATTTTCCGAAATAGTCTTTGTAAAAAGAAGAGATCGTCTGCTAATATTTGCGTGGTGCAGTTTCATTAAAGCTGATTTTAGTGGGAAGTGTAAGGAAATCAAAACGTACATTGACAGTGAGTAACAGTTGGCCTTTTCCCCCCAATAGTTTAACCAAAATATGATTAATTTTTTTTTACTTGGATGATTTCAGAAAATTGTAGTGGTATTCAAGGGGGAAATAAACCGTTTTTAGGATTAATTAATATGAAAAAAATTAGAAAAAACTTTCTTCGTTCCTTTATTCAACCTTATCGACTGATCTGAAAGGAAATTAAATCAACTAAAGCTACACACTCAAGTGATGTTGAGTATTTGTTTTTAATCCATAAAAGAAAATAGAATTTAATGCTTTGAAATGTAGAAAGTATAATAAAGGGTGTGGTTTGTTTCCAGAGTCGCATATGTAATTAAAACATGAACATTGAATGTAACAAAGACTAGGAAAGGGGAGGCCATTGGAATGCAGTTTGTGAGCAGCATATTAGCTGTCACCAGAAGAATCAGGACTAGGAATTAGGATTTTCGGGAGAGATAGAGAGAGCAAGAGTACGTTTGTACCGTCATGTAATAAGGATGGACAAGGAAAGGATTCCAAGGAGAATGATGGGGTTGAAGTATGAAGGAAAAAGGCAACAAGGGTGAAATGGAAGGAGCCGGTATCAGCGCGTGTGCGTGTGCGAGGAGAATGATGGACGCGAGTAAAGGAGGAAGACTGGTGGAAGAATAGCGGAAGATAGAGGTGTTTTTTTTTAACGGACCCGGCCACAGGCTAGAAAGAGTTCATGATGATGGTGATGATGATGACTAGTTTTAACCTAATAGCTACTAACGCCCCGGTCTAAGAAGTAAGGATGATTGAGAAAGCTAAGAAGTGCACACACATATGTTGGATTAGAGGACGATAAAACCTCAAAGAATAATCACAATAACTGGTAAGCCGGTGTACTAAGTTGAGATTCAAACCTCGTCAACAGCCATCTAGTTTATTTTCAGACTGATGTCTTATTATGAGCTACCACGAGTGTGGTTGCTATGCTATGGGCAGTAGTCATTAATTTAATAAATATGTACTAAATTTAAAATTTTCAAAAAAAATCCATTGATCTGAATAACAATTTAGTAATCGTATTCAGGTGATAAATCTTTTAAGTAAACATTTATTATTGCTAAACTCACAAGGTTTTTAGTGAATCCTAGCAACATTTCAGATGTTTTGTAAATTTTGTGAAGCTTCCCAGCCCAAGACACATTTTTAGAAACCTCAATAACTTTTTTATAACATCGAGAATTCTGTCATAATGACGCTCATAAGTTCACCGATTGACGTAAATTAAAAATAGATAGTTAAATTATTATTTTTTGTTTGTTAGACAATATTTCTTTATTGGTCTAACTAAAAAAAATTTCGGTCAAAACATGAAAAAAATAAAACATCAAAACTAAAATTAAACACTATTTTATTTCTGGATTATATATGTGCAGGGATAAATATATCAGCTTTTTAAAATAAGGAAGGGTGATATAAAATACCCATAATGTTAATTTTAACACTCTTCATTACATTTAAATGATATTTAATGAATATTAAATATTTGTAAATAACTCCTGCTGAGTACAGATAAAAACCAGATCAAACGCACGCTACCAACACCCATCGATCCACATATATGGGGGGGGGGGGAAAGAGAGTGGTTGAAAGTATATTAATTTTATTACCAACATTTATGGCTAATAATTGGTAGAAGTGATTTAATCTAACTAAATGGAGTAGGGGATTTTGTTGAATTTTAAATAAAAGCATTAGCTTTTGTTTGAATATAGAATGGAAGAAAAAATTGTCAAAACCATTATTATTGCCATTAAATGTTTTTGGAAATCGTCCCTCTCTTTCCCTTGGATGTGAATTCAAGAATACAACTGTAGATTATACTCTAAAAATAATTTTATTTTGAAAATAAATGTATTCTTTTTTACTATCTATCAAAATATTGTTTGGTTATTTTTAATTAAATTTTAATTTTTTAAATAGCATTACTGCTCCAGCTCTAAATGCTTGATACCCCTCTACTATGGTCTCCAAGACTGCTTGATATATTTTCAATATGGTATTCCGTGTTTACTGTACCCATCCCCCATGGTCACCCGTGTTTACTGTACCCCTTCGCTATGGTCACCTGTGTTTATTGTACCCATTCGCTATGGTCACCCGTGTTTACTGTACCCATTCGCTATGGTCTCCAGGTCTGATTGATACCTCTATATTTTGTTTGCCAGAGTTTTCGTGCCCGATCAATAACTTTAAGAATACGTACCTTAAAAAAAAACGAGGGTTTTGGAATACCCTCCAGTCAGGAAATATTATTTGGTAGTAATAACAAAGTTATCCGCATCAATGATCACGAAAAAAAATATATTTTCTTCTTGTTGGGTAGGTCAATAACATGGGGGTATAAATTAAAATCAAGGTTGGGTCCTAAATTGTTACCCGCCTCGGTGGCGTAGTTGGGTAACGCGCTAGTCGTGTTAAGCTTGACTGCTGAGGATGGGGAGATTGAGGTTCTAATCTCGGTCTGGTGAACTGGGGTGGTATTTCCTAAATGGTTTTCCACCCGCCCTCCACTCAAATGTGGGTTCACTTCCTCTAATTCAAACTCCCTAATTCCTAATCCATTAGCGTAATTAGTACATAAAGCGTATAACCCGAACGGTTAGTAAGACGCGGTTCTAAATAATAATAACAATAATAATCCTAAATTGTTTATCACTCTTCCTTTAAGCATATGCGGGTATACTCTCTCTAAATTGTGCCTTTATGCCAAATTATGTTATCAAAATCTCACATAAGCTTACTCCTTTAGGTTCCATGACCGAACCTTAAACAAACACCTGCTCTCTTTTAATATCTATTTGAGGTATTTAACGTGCACTTTCTGACCAGACTGATTATATCAACACAAGAGAATTACTATAAGCTAGAGTGAAAGGTCTTATTAATTTTTCCAGGCAAAGTTTTTTTCACATACATTACAGGGTTCTTTTACATGCCGTAATCGACATGGGCAGAGACGGATTTACTTCTCCTCCGAAGGGAGTTGTGATACTGATTTGTATCGCTCAAGAAAAATCCGTCGACCCTAGCCGGGGTTAAACCCATGAACATCAGATCATGAGGTGTGCACTTAACCCCAAGACCACCGAAGTCGACTCATCTTTTAAAGTATAAACCGTCGTCCCAATTTATTTTTTTATAAATCTTTAGAGGTAAGCTAAACAAATCCGTGACAGAGGGAAGCAACGAATTCTAAAACATCAACTCAAAATCCGAGTTAATTTGTTAATCAAACTAACTTCTATAAAAAAAAATATTAATGTACTTAATTGGGCGAGCGTAGTGAGGTTTAGTTTAAACTTGACCATTTCAAATTTTATACGAATCTCTTTTTCCGGGTCTTTGTTCCGCGATACCTGTCAAATTAGTGGACCAATTTTAACGAAATTTGTCCGGGACATTCTTATAATCCATACCAAACGATTTATCTAAATATATTTTCAATCTATACATTTAATTCATAATGGTGGCTAGTAAAAATGTTGTTCGTATTATATCTTATATCAATTGATTTTAATTCAAAATTATAATCATCTATAGTGTGATACTGACGTATATTAAATCCAGGAAACTTATTAATACTTTTTAATAATATAATTTCATTGATCATAGTATTTATTGGTTTTCTGGTTATCCTAATCATCAAGGGAAAATAACTTCATATCCAAGGAGAAACTTTTCATCTTGAAATACAAAGAGAAAGATAAGCCTGAAGTAACTACCATAAGAACATGAAGGGAGCGAGGTCTCCTATTGAAAAAATTACCAGTGATATAGTAAGATTCCGGTAAGAAGAACAGTTTTAGAAAATACAAACATAATCTTTTGGGGTCAACATTGATAGTATTTTACTCAATTGTTAATGTTATTTTATAGAGGTTGATAATATATATCAAAAGAATATGTAAATCACATTAGGCGTACTTGAGATGTAAACATATGGGAACAGTTCTACAAACGTTTTTTGACTGAAGTTTACTGTTTCTTCCTGCTACATACCTCACACTTAACCTTACCATGGTTCGGGTAGTACTGTTGTAACCAAATACGGACAACCTGGACGGGTAGTAAGACATGGTGTTAAAATAAACGCACAACAGTATTATCTGTTTGAAAAAAAAAGGGGCATTACACAAAAAAAAATATTGTTTAGAATAAAACTTAGTAACTTTTACCTACTCAAGGCTGGTAACACCGATTGCTTTGTTTGTGCGTAGGCGCACGCGTGCACACACACACACACACATGGTATCTAAATAGAACACACATATCTACCTATCGCAGAATGGCAAATAGAATTGGGAACGAGAGAAATTAATTTGCGGTCCACAACATTGGAAGGGCTACTCAACTTTCCAAATCCCACTGACGTAATCCTCTCTTAATGACCTTGCTTTGTGAAGTTAATTCGTTTTAAGTACTGTTAATTGAATAATTATCACGCAGATCAACGCGGTTTGATCGTGTCAGGGTCGCAATAAGTAGTGTTGGACATACATAAAGTAAAACAAAAAAAACGAGAAAAGAGGTGAAATGTTCACGCCCTTTTAGAGATATAATTATGGTTTATTGAAAAGTTTTGAAATCATATTTATATTTTGGTGGTGATAGTTCGAGACCAAGATTATTTTATGTTTGTATCCTTTACCTAAGCTAGTATCTTTATAGTTTTTATTACTTTTCATTGAAAACAACTTTAATATTAGATTAGTTTATGAACGTGACCATGCGACAACCTATGAGGGTAATAAATTTACTAAAAATGTATTTATATTTAATATACTGGCCTAAATGTCACCACTTTTTAAACGCAAACGTATGATTGCTATTTTAATATATTTATATATTATATATATATACTAGTTATAAATAAATATTCTAATTGTAAGTAGATATATATTTTTTAAACATTGGTATAAAATCAACTAACGATAATTAGTTCAAAGAATCAACTCTAGGAAGGAGTATGTTTAGTCATATGATTAACTATTTGATTAATAACTGAACTGTAATTGTAACAGCTTTGTTTATTTTAGTTTTTTTTTTTTTTGCTGCTATCTCACAAATTGTATTTCTCTTCTCCCGTTACTCTCACACACTTTCTTTTTACTCCCCGTCCCTTTCTCACACACTCTCTTTCTTTGTCATACACACATTATATTTCTTCCTCCTTCTTTCTCCCAACATATATATAAATAGATAAAAAATAAGTATGTGAGAGTAAGGTGAGAGGAGGAATAAAGTATGTGAAAGAAATAAAGCCAGTTAAAACCAAGTTGTATATGATTAAAGAGACTCCTCCCCGAAGTTGATTTTTTGAACTAATTATAGTTAGTTGCCTACCAATGTTTTGCAACTATTATATATCTGTTTACAATTAGTATTCCACAAAAATTAGTAAGATTTTAGTTTAACTAATGCTCCCTAAAAACACATCTTTAATTATCATAAAAAATAATCCTCAATGATTGTCAATCAAACTAAGGCGTCGTTATCGTCACGCTTGGTTTGCCGGTAATGGTGATATCGGGTTTTGAATCCCGGTCTATTGTACTCAGGATGGTTTTATTCTTAAGCTTTTTCAAAATCTTCCTTTTCGCAATTACAGGTACATTTACCCTAAATTTTTCCTTCCCAAGCCTCACTCTATTGGTGTAAATAGCTCAGCCAGAGAGCAAGACGCTGAGATAAAATAATAATAATACTACCTTTGAATCAAATATAGTACTTTGTAAACAGAAGTCAGGAACCAACGTCGAAATCGAACAAGCTTTAAATATATGTGCAGATATTTTTATATAATATATTGTGTTATATATTATTATAGTTTGTCTACATTTTACTGTTTAGAAATATTTTGACGTTAGCTAATTACATTAAAATAAATCACAGCTCTAATAAAAGGCACAGCTCAATTAAACTATTTAAAAAAAAACATTTTTTAGAGACTATTTATAATCGATTTGTACGCGTAAGAGTTTTGAGCCTATTTGAAACTTTATTCCTATTTAGCTATCTTCCACTTTCAGGCTAATTATGTTGTAAAATTGGGAGCTGTACACTTTGAAATGTTGAAATAAACAAGAGGAAATTAGAAACCAAGAACAAAAAGGAAAACAGAGAAGATGGATAATGTTGAGCTAACGTTAAAGACGAAGCTAAAAACTTGTAGCTTCATCTACGTTTTTTAAGAGACTGATCAATAAAAAGTTTGGATACGAAAACATGTACAAAGTCTTAAATTAAAAAATAAAATCAGATGAGATGGGTAAAAAAGGATAATTTATGGTTAAAATAAAATACAATTTCCATTCATAATATATTAATATAATATATTGGAATCGTCTTAAATTGGAATGAAAAAGAACGTGAGCTAAATAAAGTATTTTGACAGGGGTTTTTTTTTACAAAAAAACACTCATTTAAACAATATGAATAAAATGTTGTTAAGTTGATAGGCTTAGTTAAATTTTCTGTTTTTTATAATATGAGCCGTTTTTAAATATTTCTCACGAGCATAATTAAATTGAAACATAAACTTTTTAGATGAAGATAAGAATTCCTGAACAAATTCCACGATTCTTATTGCACACATTCAAAATATAATGAAACTACCATATGTATAGGGTTAAACAAACAAACTTACTGAAGAAATATATTATTTATGTTGAACAATAAGATGTTTTCTTATAAAACTATAAACATATGACATTAAATGCCGTTTCCTTCCATTACAAAATATTTAATCATAATATCTATTTAAAAAATAAACCAGAGAAATAAACCTCCCTAAGGATTTACTTAGTTTGTATGGAACTTAAAATTATCATTAAGATTTGATCAAAGTAAACGTTTTATTTTAAATTATGTCCAAACTACTTAATATCAAGGAGAACTACTTTATTTATAAGTAACTACCCTAATTCAAAAATGTTAACATGACGTTTCAGGGCAATCCTCAAATATTGGTAAGTTCCGCAAATAGTTTTTTATTTCAGGTATATCTACTTCTAATATTTTCAATAGACTAAGATTTGTGAAGGTTGGGGGGAAAATATTGTTATTATTTTATAAACCTTTATATTTTCTTTAGCATTATTAGTTTTGGCCAAATTTTAAAGTAATGCCATCCACTTTTGGCCTTGAATTTCTCAAAAATCTATATTCTAAAATCTTAAAAAATTACACATTAACATATATATTTTAAGAATCAGATAGCCAAAGCTATTATTTATGTTTAAGTGAGGATTACTCCATCTAGATATTATATTCTGAAAATTTAAAAGTGGTACCTGGACACGGGAAACGAACCCGGGACCTTTGGCTTAGTATGTCAATGCTCTAACCACTGAGCTATCCCATGGCCAGGGTCATTCATTCTTCACTCATATTTTAAGGCAGAGTCTATGATGGACGTGCGGAAATCATCTGCTACCAATGTGTGATTTTATTAAGATCACGATCTTTCCATCATAGACTCTGCCTTAAAATATGAGTGAAGAATGACCCTTGGTACGGGATTTCTTCTGGATAGCTCAGTGGTTAGAGCATTGGTAACCTCAGCAAAAGAGTTCCCGTTCCATTCCCTTTTCAGAATATAATATATTTTAGTTTAATTTGTTGAAAGTTCCATAATGGAATTAGTGTTTTTATTGGTTCACTTGACATGGCCACACATTACCCTAATGTGTTATACAGCAACAAATACTTTATTTTTATTTTTGTCTTATTGCGTTTACCGAGCGTACTGAATATGTTTTTTACTAAATGGTTTAACACTCTACTTCCACGCAAGTGTATGTTAATGTCCTATAAATTATAACATCCCCATCACTATCCCATTAGCGAAATGAATTAAAATAGTAAAATAATAATACCTGGAGCATGGATGAAAAGAAAAAATTAATTAACTTTAATCCCATTTACATAATACAGATTCGTTATAATCTTGAGGTTGTACATTTCCAATATTACAATAATTTATCTTTAAAATAAAAATGCCTGTAGGCACAAAACATCCATTAAATAAAAATAAGATTAATATATCGTGTAGTATAAATTTAATGTTTGTAATTCAAATACAAAAATTCCTATTTTACATTTTATTCTTTAAATTATGATTTTAAAAAGCTTATCATGTGCTGAAAATAATTTTGTTATTTTGTAAAGTACTGTGTATAGCAACAAAATAAAATATATTAGATCAAAAATATTGTATTTTTATAAAATAGAAACACGTTTTATCGTGTGTATTACACCATAAGTTACCTAACTTAAACAAAATAAGCGAGAAGAGTCAATAAAACGTGAAGGTTTTATATAAGTTTTTACGTCCCAAGATGTCTGTTAGCTTACTTTATGGTGTGAGTGATTGGACGATGGCACTAAAACACCTTGTTTGAAAACGTAAAATACAATTTATGGGAAGCTATTAATTTGTACACCGACGCGAGTAGTTAGAATATTTTAGTATTTGGTTATTAAGAAATGTATTCGAATAACCTAAATTTATACAATACACAGTATCTTATTCCTAGGATAAGATTTTACTGAAAGAAAACGAGTACTTTGTCACTGCTTTTAATTTCTCGCAACCACTCGGAGAGAGAAGTATTGTGATAATAATAATAATATTTAGCACCACGTCTTACTACCCGTTCGGGTTATACGCTTTAAGTACTAATTATTTTAATGGATTAGTAATTGGGAAGGTTTAACTATAGGAAGTGAACCTGCATTTTCGTGGAGGGAGAGTGGAAAACCATTTAGGAAAAACCACCCCCAGTTCACCCAACCGAGATTCAAACCTCGATCTCCCCGTCCTCGGCAGTCTAGCTCAACACAACAAGCGCGTTAGCCAACTACGCCACCGAGGCGGGTTATTGTGATAATAAAAAACACTAACTTAAGATTTTGATAAATATCGACCTATTGAAACCGAAAAAGTAGTTTTTGCAATTCAGTCTGTCTGTATCTCAAACTAGAGCCTAAACCATTTTATCGATCGACCTAGTTTTCATAGGGTTCCCCTCCAGGAGTTTTTATAATTACATATCCAACCTTAAAATTTATGGTAGTTTTATCATGGGCAAAAAGAGATAAAAATAGATGTCCTCAAATTTCGCTCTAAATATTTTGATTAAAATTGTATCCAAGCACTGTTCAACATTACAAACAAAACAGAAAATTCTAATTTTCCGGTGAGAATTACTTTGACACTTTTAAATAAGCAGAAATTTCAAATATTTCATCATATCACCGTAAATATTTAAGACTCGAAAAAACTTATCATTGTAAGGTTATAGTACTATTCAAAATCAAAATCTTTTATTTGGGATAAATTTCTATAAATACAATGGTTCCTGTGATATAAGCATATATTTATTTGTGGTGAGCTTTGACACTTGGAAAGGGTTTGTTATGATCTTTGGTGGACAAAGATGTACCTATTTTATCAATGTTTCCGTAACAGTGAATATAATTTCATTTATAATCTTTGTAACAATATATATGATTTCTTTCACAAATTTTACTAGTTTCTTTAATTTAGGGTAAAAGTGAGAGAAAGTTTGTGCGGTGAACCGTATATTTTATTTTATTAGGTGAATTAATTTACATACTGATGTAACTCTTAAAAATTAACTCGTATAAGATTTTCAATTTCTTAATCGTTTTTGATTCTAAGTTTATTAAGTTATAAATAATTTAACTATACATTTTTGTTGTCTCCCCGTATCGGTGGGATAATGGGCCAAGTCGTCACTCTGTCAATATAATACAATGCTTGTTAGTGGGTAGATAGTAGTTCGGATCCCTGTATTGAGGGTGTTTTTTTTAATGGTTATTTTCCTTTCTTCTCTACAATAATATGAGTACATTTCAACTCAATTCTACCTTCCTCATTCCTGTCATATCGGCGAAAATAAACTGTTAGCCCAGATGGGAAGTGCGATGTGGGACAGAAATATATATTTATTTTGATTGTATTGTTTTTAATACAGTATCATACAAGTTAAGCCATCAGTGCATGGAAACGAACTATTAGTGAACTCCGAAACACTCTTGAAAATTTACCATTTTAACACCACCGGACAACCCTCTTAGGTGACCGCGTGGTCTAAGGCGCAATAGACTAGACTGCCGACGACGGGGAGATCGGGTTTCGAATCCAGATTAGGTGTAACTAGGATAGTTTTTCCTAAATGTATTTTCACGCTTCCTCCAATTAATTGCGGGTCACATTTTATCTAAATTAAACCTTCCACATCCCTATCACACTAGTGTAATTAGTACATAGGCGTATAGATTTAACGGGTAGTAAGACGCGGTGGTTTAAAAAAACATATTATTTTAAATGGTACGCTCAACATAGCGTTTTTAACGGTATCATTTCAAAAATAGGAATAAGGAGGCTATTATTTTTATAGTAAGTGCATCAGCCTAAGTGGTAAAATAAGATGAGTAAATTTCAGTAGTAAGATACAAATGGTAGATCACTTGCCTAGGGCGTCTGACCATGATTTGAACTCCA